>JACMIF010000430.1:8208-40316 GCA_014805445.1 Diplogasteroides magnus | reverse complement strand
CACAGTATGAAACTGTCACCGGTGACAAAAAGAAGGGGCGCAGTGGTATGTTTTGCTTATTTGCGTGCATTGTAAACAGATCGATGGCTCATTATCACTTCCATTGCGGCCTTCCCACTAATTACCATGAACGATGCATCGAATAATGCCCGTTTTCGAATTCTAAAAAAATCAACTTCATAGGAGCTTGAAAAGAAAATAGCCGAAACCTTTTACTGTAAGGATGGGCGATCGATTCGTCTTCCATTGAGAAACGATTCTTCTTCCATTTTCCTTTCTCTTCTCCTCTTCCATTTTCTCTGCCTCTGCCTTCGATTGATCTTGTTCCAGAAGCAATGCCGCCTCTTTTTGCATCCTGAAACATTCTAGATAAATATTAAATTGCATTCGTAATCAATGCAGGACACTACAATTCAATGAAATGTCAGTGACCAACGAATCTCCCATTGCAAATCACCTTTTATCCATTTCCATTTCCTCCATCTTCACAGCCTGATCACGAAACGCACGTAGTCTTAAAGGCTTCAACTATTTTAGAGCATATTATTTTCCACTTTTCCTTTTTTTCTGAAAAAAAAGTTCTCAAGCTCAGTCTTTCAGGAAAACCTCAAGTATTATTAGATGTGGGACAAATGAACGGACATAAAACTAAAAAAACGGCGTGATCTTTCAATTTCTTGAGAGTTCGTTTTCAAGGGAGCTATTTGCAAGTACATCCTAATCGAATTGTTACTTAGAACTTCGCTTGCCTATATTTATTGTAGTTGAAACATATGCGAAATCACGTCGTAAGAATGTCAAGGGAAGGACGAAACAGCAATTATATGAGAGAAAGAAAGTACAGTCGTAAGCCAGACGTAAGGCTACTATCAGGAGTGTTCTAATAGTTGGTCTGTGTTGCGTAATTAAAACACATAATAAAGGTTGCCTATTGCCACTGGTGTACGAATGCATCTTTGTGTAGTACCCACAATTGTTCGCCCCGTACACATTTCCTTTTCCATCTTCCCCGGTTAATTGATTTCTCCGCGTGTTTATACTTCTCTAGTTGGATTCTCACCGTATATAATGCACCGTCTTAAAACCATAATGTCTTCCATTCCAGCACGAGACAAAGGAGAAACTCCGACAACTGCACCTCGACTCTTCCTTCTTTCGCAGCAACTCGGCGCGCCCCTCAGTCTTAGGCATCATACGAAGGTCATATCTTTCCCTGCGCTTGTCATGGGCGATTTGAGTCAAGGTATCGAAACTGCAAAGTTAGAAATATTTTATATTTCAGGGAAAATGTGAGTGATAATGATCGAACATGATAGTGTTCTCAGAATCAAGCTAAGCAAAGATGAATGAAAAGTATTACAAACCGTTTCCAGATGAGATTGAGTAGAAGAATATCAAGCTTGGTCATATCAGGCTCTTTGAAGAATGCGAGAAGCTTCTTCACATCGCGTTGCTGCGCGAGTGTCCACTGCAATATGGCTATTTTACAGGCGTCTGCTACATTTATGCTTTCGAATAATGACGTATTCGAAGAAATATAACATGTATATCAGAAAATGGTGAAGAATGATCTATTATGTATCAGCAACTTTATTTATGGGATTAACGTCAACGTACATAGACCAGGGTGTTCATTCCCAACTTATGGCAACTTGCAAGAGTCAATCTAAATACTTATCTTAGATAATTGAACGATACAGGTATCTCCCACCGCAGAGAGTACCCATTTTCACAGATGGCTTCCTGCTCGCACATGAATTTGACTGCCTTAAAGTGATTATTCGATATGACCGCGACGCATCACTACGCGCGATGCGGTCGGATGTGTTTTACCTCTGGAGACTTGAGCTCCTCTGCAGTCTTTCCAAAATAGTCCATTCCTTTCACATCCAGGCCAGAATAGTGATCAATGAAGCAAAGGAATTGAGACAACTCCTCGTTAGTACAGTACTAAACAAAATCTGTTAACGATCTTGGGTGGAAACGCTGAACACTAATTCAGTAATTCCAAATTGGATTATGCGTCACGGATGGCTAAAATATTCCCGTAGTCAGCTGGAGTACTAACCGATACGTTGTATACGGGCAGTCCTCCCGCTTCGTGGTTATCCGGTGGAACTCGAAACAGTTCAAGAAGGAACGATGACCACGGCGCAATGAGGGCACGGCAGATGGCGAATTTCTACAACGATCGATCCTTTTGTAGTGCAAAAAGTTGCAACCTCTTCGTTAGCATACAGGTACGCATCGGGCTCAACAAACGGACTGAAAATATTGTATTTATGATATTATGCCATAAAAATAATTACTTATATTCGCAGACGAAACGCTCCGATAGCGTGAATTTGTAGTGATGAATGCCCTTGGGCACGGAGAAATCGCTGCCAAATGGCTCCACACATGAATCACCTCAACGTTTTTATTCCTTTTAAGTTTCCCTTTTTGGCTTTTAGGTGATGATTAAAGAAAATTCTGCCAATTGCAATTCCTTTCACGGAACTTCAGCGCGTGGTCGATATAATCAGGAAAGATACTTCGTTGTGAATTTCCAAAAGTGCTGCAGCTGCACTATTCAGCTCTCTCTCTCTCAGAAGATCTGTGTTATATATTACACGTTTCATATCTATTGCAACTTTATGACATGGTGAAGGCGGTTCGGAGATAATGAGTAGATAACTTATGATTGAAGACCGTTTGATTGTTTTGTCACAGCTGTTGAGATCATGAATAAACGGATGATGAGAGGGCGGCATCATTGTCACTCCCGCCCAAATGAGACAAAGGGGAAGGAGAGTGCAATAGTCAGTCCAGTAGTAGTCTGTCATTGAATGATCATGGAAGAGGCGATCGGTCGATTCATTGAAGTTCTTCTTCTTCTCACATTTCAACAGTCGGAATCATCTCGCGAGGCTCCATTGGCTTTCATTCGTCTTCTTTCCGCACTGCCTGCAACATCGATTGAAAAAGAGAACAAGGAACTACTGATCGATATTGTCACGGAGGCTTCCACGGGAAATGGTATGACTTCCAAGTGGTTGTCCCAGATATTATTGTGTATTGCTTATGAGAAGACTAAGATTATTGATACTCGTTCATTTAATGATTACAGTACAGGCAGTTACAACGAGAATGTGGACAAGCTGCTTGATGAAAGAATGGGAGACATGAGTATTCCTCCACACTCTCGAGTGTATCTTCTGTACTGTAAACACATTCTGGAGCTAGTTCATCTGTCAGGTATCAGTCTACAATACCATTTTAATAGGCTAAAAATAGAAGTCGTTGTGTAATAACAATCCAAAAATCAGTCAGAACAGTGACATTTCAATATTTAAGTTCCTGATTCGGCTCAATCTCCTGCTAATGAAGAACAAATGCAACAGGACATCAGAATCAACTTCGACTTCAAAACATTTGCCTTCTTCTCGCAGAGTCAGTTTCAATTGCCTTGCCATAAAAAGTCTACAGTTTTCAATTCCTCGGGGAAAATTTTTATTTGCTCGCGCACAGATGCATACCAATCCTGCAAGCATCGACGGTTTTGGCATTTGCATGAAATCAATGCGTTTTTGCATCAGATTCATCCGATATCGACAATGTCTACAATTCTCCCTCCACACCACAAGACCCTCCAGCCACAGATGCCTCACAAGGTTGGTTACAGCACACAGAAAAATAACTACCGTTCCGGTGTAAGATCCGAAGTTATTCTACCGCTGGATGGTAGTTTCCAAATCAAAACTACCACCCAGCGGTAGAATGACTACCGATCTTACACAGGAGCGGTAGTTTTTTTTCTGTGTATACAGTAGCTCTTCTTTCACTTTTTGTTCGACTCCCGAGATAGCATTTTCGCTTACGGCCATTGATTACTCCGAAATATAATCAATTATTCATGTGCAGATGTCATGGTGAAGGAGGAAGCGAATGATCAGTGGAAGATTATCTTCAACGTACATGAAACTGCAGAAAAGAAAATTCACATTTGATTCCTATAAACTGATGTCAACATGTTTCATATGTCTCCAATGCTCATTTTTCCCTCATCATTATTGAAATATTTTAAAAGAATTTTAAGCAATTGCATTCATGTCGCAGTTATCTTTTAGGTTATATTATGCATAAATGATTTTCAACTATCTCATAAATATTTGAAACTCAACCAATTCCGTTCATGATTCCGTTAAACGAATATGTTATTTATTGCTTCTTATTCCAAAGTTCTAAGTGATTGACTTGCAGTGATATTGAATCGGATGCAATACCAAAGGTGCATCTCAATTGTGACCCAAGTTCTGACCCTCGGCGACCTCTCATATCCGGTCACTTGGATGACTGATTACGGTGGACGAGAGAGTATGGGAAAGGAGGAGACACAGACGACAAAGAACAGTCATATGGTCATTCCTCAATTGAAGATGATGAATGAACTGACGCCTGTCGACGTTCACTCGCAACTGTTGACGAGAGACAAGGGGGAATGGAGAGAAACAGAGAAGACAGAGGGATGAGAGAGTGGAGGAATGGAGAGAGGACAGACCGTTAGAGGATACCTTTATGAAGAACAATTCATCATCACACTACTGACGAAGAAGTTCCGAGAGACCGCCAAGGCAGTCCTTTGAAGGATTCCATTTTGAGATTGCAGATGTCCCTCTAAAAGGCCATTCCTTATTGACAGATTGATTGTTTATGCATATGTTTCAATTCTTCTGTATATTCGAAGATATACCTTCTATGAAGCAAAATCAACTCCACATGTGCTTTCGTTTTGAACAATCAGATGAAACCAATCCTCATCCATCATTTTCCCACCAGATCTTTTTCAAAGATTCAAGAATGTTCCCATTGTCCCAAACCACATTCATCTCCTTCCAGTCTCTTTCGATCTACAGTATCCAGGGGTGGACATCGAGTCTTTGTCCAGGATCATAATTCGATTAGTCCCTTAGTCCATTTGTTTACATTACGCAACCTCTTCCTCTTCCATAATCGGAAGTGCAGTTTACATTGAAATGAGGATAGAAGGAAGCATTTTCAGTCTGTCTCTCGACTTCCTTTTCATTCTCTATCAAGACGCCCTTCTTCTTCCCCCAACATAGTGAATGTGTCATTCTTTGCACCCCAATGACCAATTGCTTTCATCCCCAAACACTTGTTGAATTGTCAACCAAAACACGACGTCTATGACCAATCGGGAATGGCGCTGTCTCTCTTTAACGGCTTAACAAGTTCGGATTTTCCGTACCATTCCCGCTTCCACCCTTCGAAGACTGTCACTGCTTGTCGAACACTATCTGTGACCGTTGAATCCAGGGTTTCTAAATCGGTAGTAAAGTGCATTTATCATTTGTCTAATATATCTGGCGGAAATTAGGTATACGAATGAGACGTTGCACTTTGCTACCGATATAGAAACCTTAGAGTTAGTTCGATCCTCTTTGTGTTTGAGACTTCGCACTGGAATTGTATTCATTGACTGATCACCTCCTCCTTGATCCATAGCACACATTCTCCTCCTGTCCTCATACATCAGTCTCCATTGTCGGTCTGTCTTCTCCCTTTCCATTCATCATCCTCCATTTACTCTATCTCATCATTCCAAGTGCCAATTGCCTCATTCTTCATCTGAGGTTGTATTCTCCCTCCCGGACATTAGTCAAAACGCCCCTCCTCCACCCATTATCCACATTGGCACACGCCAGCCGGCTCTCATCAATCTGTCCCACCGAACTCTCCCATTGTCCCCTGATTACTGTAGAATACGATAGACAGGTGTCGCTCTATCAGGCAAGAACCCATGGCATATGGTCAAAGTGAACAAGAAACCGTGTTCTTCTTCATTAAATGAGACACCTTGACTCCAGATGTGACATTTGCTGACATACCATGTTTGGTTGTTAGTTAGTGCCAGTCGCTTTTCTGAACTTCTAGTTTTCCTTTATTTGGCATTGAGCCAACTTTTAAGATTGTTTATATCACTGATCTCCCCCACTGATTGCTCCTCTGTCGTATCACTCGCTTGTTCTGTCATCTTCTCCTTCACTCACTAAACGACAAAAGTCATCGTGAGTGTCACTAAAAGACGCAAGTCTGACAGCTTTAGTGAGGTCGACTCATCAGTGCTGTGATGCAATGATGAAGGACAGGTAGCTTTTAGTGCAACTTCACTAGTTTATGGCCTCTGCCAGGACAAGAGATTGACCCTCTGCACGCTCTCTCGCTCTGGGGATTACTGTATCTAGGGATTAGGGATCATTCCTTGCACCTCTTTGTATTCCAAAAAGTACTACTACTGGCAGCCGTCTCTGGATTCCTGGGTGTGACGCAAAACGAAGTTCCCGCGTTCAAAGGAATGCTTTCCTTGCAAGAAACACGTGTGAATTGGCTTTGTTTCGCGACTCTCGGAACCTTTTCAAAAGGCCTGAGGGACACAAGGATGAAGGTGTCCCTCCTGACTAATGCCATTCACTTCTCTTGCGTTTGAAGTGTTCTTCTCATATCATCTTGTAAGTAGTTGCTTCTCCCGAAGAGAAGTTAGGTGCTCAGGTTTATGGAATGGCGAGAGTTGAATCAAGAGTCTAACAAGTGATTCCCCTCTGTGTGAGTGGACACTATGAGATGAAGGGGAGGTCTTGATTAATCGGCCCTCTTCCGACTAGATAAACTCTTCCCTCTTCATGTGTGATTGTGATATCACTAGAGTGGCAGGCTTATCACCGATCTTATCCTGAGAGGTTCCAATCGTGTCCGAGCCTTCCCTGAGGGGGGAAATCGGGTGAAAGACAACTGCGCCATTGACATTTGCCCCATAGTGGCGAAATGGATCATTGCGCCATGAGAACGACGAAAGCGCGTCTGTCCGTTTCACCATTACGGCGCAAGTATCCATGGCGCTCGTTTCTTTCTTTCTAGAAATCTCTCAGTATCAACCATTCCTCTTCACTGAACGATATTGAGTACTCTATCCATAGTTATGAATAACGCTTGATTCAGGGTGTACATCAGTAAGTTGTACTATGTATGGAAATAGTTGTGTCTACATCCTATTTCCCTCCTTTTTGGTTCCGTGATCTTCACAAAAGTGTGGCGGGGCGGTGTCATATTCCTTCCCCTTACTATCCATCCATTCCCCCTTTCAGACTCCCGACAGATCCTATAATCTCAACACTTCTCTTTCTTGTACGATTCTCTTTCCATCTGAAAGGGAAGACATTGAGCACCTTCTCTTTCATCTGAATGCCCCTGAGGCAATGCCCTGATCACATATCTGCTTTATCTTCTCCATGATTGCACCTGTGGTGACCACTTGTCTTTTCGGCGTGTGGCGCAATCTCTTCTTCTTTCAAGTACTTCTCACATCTTTTGCCTCGTTTTGGCTGACACTCAAAACACTTCCGACAACAACAACAAACAACAACTGAATGGAAGAGAAGAAGAAGGCAAAGGACCACTAAACGACCCCCTCAACCATTCCTTATTTGTAATCGTCTGTTCCCCCTCCCATCCTTCCTTTCAATACTCCTGAATCTGACATTGCAATGCTTATTATCCTAAAGAACGTATGCTTTTGAATTCGCCAATCCTATTTCTCTTCTGAAAGAAGATAGGGCTAGCAGTTTGTGTGCGAGATCAGTTATGTTTCACGGAAGGTATGTAGCTTTGATATATAGGGTCAGTGAAACATAACTGATTTCGCATACAAACTGCCTAATAGGCGGCAAACTGTAGTCGTGATCAGATTGGTAACATGTTTACGCCCCTTGGATGCATTTATTACATGCTGATGAGTAGTCCGCGAGATAAGCAAGGCATTCATTCATTAGGGGATGGAAGGAGTAAAGGCCTTGTTTATTGCACTCAAGTCAGTAACCATCTGGCAATGCAACACTGTCCCCACTTGCCCTCCTCCCTCAACTTCCCCTCCCGAACCCGTCTCGGGTGCGGCGCTGTTCAAAGGCTAATTCACTCTGCCTCTCACTTGGCCGATTGTTTCCAGATGAGTTCAGTCCTCTTTCTTCTTCTTTCTCTGCCGTTCAACTCATTACATGGCTATTCGATCCTTTCCTTCCTTTCCCTATTGCACCCGCCTCAATGACTTTTAATCCTACACAACAACCGTCTATAGAATTAATGGATGAATACAGTATGCTATCGATATTCTATACTTGTCGTTCATGTTGAATCATAACGAAGTCTATTCTACGCTTCACCGAGCTAAAGACGAAAGCGAATTTAACATTTACGTCGTAATGATGAAAAAAGACACATCACTTCACGTCTCAAATGTCCATTTCATCATTGTGGCGCAAAGGTCGTTCGACTCTCTTGTCTCTCGCCCATCTGATTTTGCGTATACTGTAAATATCGTACCTACAGAACTTCCAGACAAGAGTCCGGTCAAGTATGAAGTGATGTTGGCAGTCGGACTACTTCTTCTGCCGTTTCTGCAGGCCGAACCCCTGCTCAAGCTGTGCAAGGAGGTGAGAATGTCTGTCAGACTCTGTCATGGTATATTTCATGAATTTGTTGAACCCGGTGAATGTGCGACGAGAACAATGCGTGATTGCAGGGTTTTCGCCACGATTCTTCACTCATTCCCACATGTGTATCACGAATCTCCAGACAAGAGATTAGAGAATTGACTGAGGAGGAACGAACATTCGTCGTCGATGCCTTCAGAAGGTTTACGGTAGAGGAATCCGTTCTGGACCCGACAATCCTTTCAGGGAGCGCGCCATTGCCCCTCGCGGTCACTGGGAGCACATTCTCGATCCTCCCGGTATCTATCAGCTGATTAAGAGGTACGGTAGATACCGTACTCCTACAGTACCCATCCACTTCAGACTCGACGCTCGTCTGGCTTCCCGTCGCCTGTCTCTACCGTATTGGGATACGTCTGCTGAACTGCGATTGCCACATCCGGGAGACTCGGTACCGTATCCTCATCAAGGAACATCACATACAGTACTCCTTGTAGATGCTCTTCCATCCAACATTCCTTCAACGTCGACGAAAGAGAAGAGAAAGGAAGTTTGGACCAATGGCTAGACCTCATAGTCGATTGGAAAGAAGAATAAGAGCCACCAGGGATGATGAGGACAAGGTATGACGTCATTTGATTACAGTAGGCCATGATGAATCTGACGTTAGTGCCTTCAAATTACCGTATTTTAAAAAATGACAATAGCCCAATGGATTCCGTACTCCAGACAGCGAGAAGGACCGAAGCCCATCGGACCAAGAAGCTTCTTAAAGCAATCAGAAGAAGCAAGTACAGTGAACTTCTCTTCCTCCTCTTTGAGATGGCAGACCTCGTCGAGGACCAGGCATTAGGTACTGTAATCTAACTTACACAACTCGACGTATGAGGTAGTCCTTTCACACTTTCTTGAACAGTAAGTCATTTGCTCAATCCACCTTATTGGTCGAACATTCAATAAACAAAATCTGGAATATATGTTCTACCATAATCCCTTTGAGTGTGTCCTTCATCCTCTTCTTACCTCCTCTGTCGAACTAACTTCTCCCTTCCATTGTCACGGCTCTCGCCCGCTTCTCGTTGTCCATCCTCCCTTCCACAAGGTAAATGGACATTTCATCCCTCAACTCATTCGAGATCTCATCTATCATTCGCTCCCTTCAGGAATCTGCCATGACTCCACATGCATACATGGGATTTGTACGATAGTCATCGAGTCCAAGTCCCTCCTCCTCGCACTCCCATCTTCATCTACCGTACCCATCGCAACATCCACTACAGTATCTCCTGTCTCACCGCAGACTCCCATTTCCATTCCTGAGTTGAAGCAGATACCGGATTCCATCATCAACGATACTATGGAGTATGACATCGAAAACACTACCGTTGTCGACCTAAGTACGGTTGAAGAGGTTGACATGAGTAGGTACACACGTGATCTAAACCATAATTTGTAGGTGTCATCACTCGACTCCTCGTTCCTTTTCCCATTCTTCGAAGATGACATCTCCAGGCTTCTCACGTCAACAGATCCTACCACTCCTCCAGCTACAACAACAACAACTACGGTAGGCTGTATGTTGTATATAAGCTTCTACTGTATTCCTAGCCTGCTCCCACGTCATCAACTAAGCGTCCTATACAGAACAGTTGGTACCGCTACAGGCCAGCGAAGAATGTGAAGCATGAATCAAAAAAGAGAGAAAAGGTACCGTATCTCATCTTCATAGAATTACCGTAATCTTCCAGGTTGCGAGACGTGCGCCCGACTTAAGTGACGAAGAATCCGGACAGTTGATGGCTTTTCGTGATGGAAGGCTTGTGTGAGTATATCTGCCAAGAGATAACCGTTCAAATTCCCCATTCAGGGTCGTGAGTTCCGACGAAGCAGAGGATGTGATCACAGATCCACCAAAGAGACACCATTACCATGAACATCAATCTCATGACAAGTCAACCACTGCAATTCCATGGCTTGTTACTTCTCCCTTCCCGTCTGTATTCATTCCCATTACTGTAATCCAAGGCGTTTGGAAAGGACCTCACAGGTAATTGTCACAGACAGCGTTAGCAAAGAAAAGTTATCCCAGGATCCTCCCAGCAGTAGGGGCAACAGTGCACTCACAAGGATTGAACCTTCCCATGGGATACACAAGTACCAGCCAGGTACGTGATGAAGACAATCAATGTGCACAGTGGATTCAGGGAATGGAAGTCACAGATTCAGCAGGAATCTTCCTTGTTCGTGTTCCCGACCCTGACTTGACTGGTCCGCTTGTTGAATTCAGTATCTCGGCATGGAACAAGAAAGGAGAGCAGTAAGTTCATTGTTTGTGTGTCTACAATACATCAACTGCTATTCTCAACAGACATAAATGAATATTGGCCCGTTCAGATGTGAACAGCTCTGCCTAAACAAAAGAAAAAATGCCTACAAGCCTTGTATGAAATCTTCAGTTAGAATCTCAAGCATTCCCGACTATTCAGACTCCATTCAATGGACCAAAGTAAGATGAATTTCACTGTAGTAATCAAACGTTCACTATTCAGACCGAAGCGGAAGCGATCTCGTCCGAGTGGACCGGATCCGGATATTACCGCCGCAGGATACTCAATCGTGTTCTCTTCACCTGTCCTGTATAAATTACGTCCTAAGTATTTATGATTCGACGACTACTTAAACCCGTGTACTTCGAGCTATTACTGAATATTCAGATATGTGCCTTCATGATTCAGTGAATCTCACTCTTTGTTGTTATACTTGCCAGATATAAATTTCGGTATATAGTAACCATGAGCTGACTTTATCCTCGTAAACGAGAAATTCTCCCAAACAGACAACAATTGGAGATGAAGCTGTCGGAAGTAAAGTCGACTCCAACTTCCCTTCCTTTTACTTCAGCTTCTTCTTGATGCGGAGATCGTTGGAGTGTCCGCACCTAGAAATAAGATGATGAAATGCAAGCAGTTACACGGGAACTACTAATACTGTAAAACACGAATGAAGAACAATGGTATTACTATCTGAACCGCTATACTTATTTCAGACAGAAAAATTATTTCAAAATCTGACTTCTTCTTGCGGCAGTTGCTGGCACGGGGTGGCAGACGAGCGTAGCACTTGCGGCAAATCTGCTTGTCGCAGTTGTACTTCTGTGCCAGCTGACGGAGCGAGGGCTCGATGATACCTAAACAAATTATGTTTAAATGAATTCGTAAGCGAAAAACATTATGAAACAAAGGAACGAGGATGCAAACCTCCGCACAGACGAAGCGTGAGGTGAAGGGTGGCCTCGCCGAAGACTCCGCACTCAGAGAGAGTGCACTCATCCTCGAGCTGCTTGCCTAAACGATTACAATTTGAACATGAACTTTTCCACATGGTTCCGTTCTTTTTACACATGATTCTGTTTCAATGAGCTTGCTTACCACATATTATTTTTGCAATTACATCATTAGTAAATCATAAGCAAAAAATTCATCAATGTTTGTAATATAATAAAGCTATATCTGCAAAAACAAGAAAATTTATGTATTTGCATTTGTTCTCATAGCTATTTCCTTGACGGCAAAATATATAGGAGATAAAGAAAACCTTATAAAGCAAATGCGTTAGATAGCGGAAATCCCAACGCAAATTACTAATTAAAATGCACAAACCGGCGAAGACCAGGCGCTGCTCGTCGACGGGAATTCCCTCGACCTCAGCGAAGAGAACCTTCACGTTCTCGACGGTGGAGTTCTCCTCCACATCGAGGGCAATAGTCCTCGCCGATTTGACGAAGATCTGCATACCTAAAACAGAAACTGATACAACCATAGATTGTACACACGTAATTTGAACTGATAGGCATTCAAAAGGGTTAAAATAAAGCATACAAACGTCGAAAAAGGGGGGCAAAACTCGCTCAAACGAGAAAATAAAATTCTTCTCCATCCAAGCCCTGACGTTCAGGGTCTACCGTATTTTTTGCGCGAAAATTAAACAGCAATATTTTCTTGGCAACTTGCCAAGTTTGTTGGAGCGAAGTTCTCACAATTTTTCGAAAAGCGTTCTTTCAGTTGTTTTGGTTTCTGAGCCTGTGTATATCGTTTATGCAATAAATTTTAATCTGCAGCAGAATGGCCGACTACAACAAGGTGAAGGGAGGAAGTCTCAAGCTAAAGAAGAAGCAAAATCTGTAAGCTTTTTGAATTTTTACTGGTTTCATTAACAGCAAACATTTTTAGTTTCAAATCTGATGGGTCAAAGACGAAGAAGAAGAAGAAGGGAGCAGCCGAAGAAGTGGACACTGACGCCGTTGAGAGAGGTGAACCGAGAAACAATTCGGAGTGTCAATCTTGTGCATTCTCAGGTGGTTGGTGGTGTATCAAGGAGGACTACAACCTCAAGGGAGCCATGTTCTTGGCTCTTGAAAGTGGAAACGGCAATCGAACCTATCTGGCTGCCATGGACAATGGAAAGTTCACGGTGAGTGGAATTAGCTGACTAAATTTCCACTTTGTTTCCAAATTATTCGTCTTTGAATGAGCTTAACATATTTTAGATCGGCGGTCCTCATCCAGAAGGCGAAGGACCATCTCCAGAAGAAGTTTTCCAAGTTGTCAAGACTCCCGATGACTCGAAGATCAGGTTGGTATCTACTCGTTTCTTCAGTCGATGAACCATTTCAGTATGAAAACCGGGTACGGCAAGTTCGTTGGAGTCGATTCTTCAGGTATTTTGTTTTCATGGTTTTGATTCTTATAAAATGTTCTAGGAATGTTGGTGGCCACAGCTGAGGCAATCGGAGCGCGTGAACGATTCCAACCTGTCTTCCAAGATGTTCGTTTTAATAGTTACTTTTTTAAAACATTTTGCTATGTTAGTTTGATAATATTCTGGTTAGTACAATATTTACGATGCTGTGTTAGAAATGTATTTATCTTAAAGAAGATCAAAATCAATGGTTTCAGGGCAAATCTGCTCTGCAGTCTGTTGCCAATCCACTATTCCTGAGTATGCAACCAGACAAGGAAGGGTACATCTACGTTGCATCCAAAACTGCCACCGAGGATGAAATGATCAATGTAAAAGCATTTATATTGCTTTTTGGGACAAATTACTGATCAATGCTCGAACTTAGTTGATGAATAAACTAATGAAATGAATAAACTTCACCGACTTAGTATTTTTGCAGATATATTCGTTTTATGTGAAAAATCAGCCTCGTAAACCTATCATTAGAGTATCTAACTTACGTTTGGACGGGACGCTTTTCGTATTCCCCTTGTAGATTTTATTTACAGTTCCGTACCAACGAGATTCGCAGTGGTCCCGTCGACCATCGGGATGAAGAGGACAGGAAGAAGGCGAGGGCATGCGAGGTCTCCTATGTGTAAGTCATGATTTGATTCAAATATGGTCTTCCTAATTGCCACTTTGTCTCTTCTTTGTATGTAATATATTGCCATTTAATGAAATTCTCCCCTCTTTGTAAATCCTAGTCTCTGCTAATCACTGTCCATTGTATTATGTTGTAAATGACCTTATAATTTATAACTGACATGCTCATCAACTCTCCTGCTCCTTAATCCCCTACCTTTCAGGAAGAAGTATCAGCACTCGAAGGTTGACCTCAAGGGACGCCATGTCTCCGTCGACTTCGCTAACAAGGCAGAGGTATGTGGTTTTGAATCTTTACCGACTTGCTATCTTTACCTCATTCTCCGTTCTAGGTGAAGAAGGCACAAGACGCAGGGAATCTGCACGAGACTCTACTCTACCGTAGACAGAAGACAAAGTCTGACAGATATTGCTGATCCCTTTGCCCCTTTTCTATTCTCTCATTCCACCTTCTTTCTTCTTTGTTTCATTATCACTCGTATTATTTATAATTTATGGTTAGAACAACTGTTTTGTACATACAATGAGAACACAGAACCGTAGGATCTTTCAGAAACCATTTTCAATTGAAAATGAGAATATAAACCCATAAGTCGAACAACAAATGCCTGATAATACTGTGCTTCAATGTGAAAATTATGAATTTGTTAGTTCTTCATTCTTCCTCCTTCTCCCATTCCTTCCACTCATTTGGGAATCCCTTCTTCAACCACTGCTCGCATCTTCTCAACTCCTCGTGTGTCCTGAATGGAATGTTGATGGTTGTTTCCTACAGTAATCCTCACCTGCAGTATACTCTCTGTAGTACGAGTTCCATTGAGTCAGTACTCTTCGTTGTTATCATCAAATCACTGTAGATGCCACGGCCGAACAGTATCTACAACACACGCCTCCGTATTTCTCGAAAATCCGGAAACTATGAACCGGACAGTTCGGAATGAGAGATATGAAGAATTATGGTCGATTGGACTATGTCCACCATTGGTGCCTCTAGTCTACAGTGTACATTAAACAGACTACAGTAACCAACTCACACTCAGTCCTCCTCCGTAGTCCACTCTCTCCACAATCTCGCTCTCTTTCTCAACGAATGTCCATTGATCTGCAAAGAAAACATCTAATTTGGCACTAAAAAAATTCGGCAAATGAACAATAATTAAGCTTTGACACAAGAATCAAACATTGACATACCAATTGGTGGCACTATCCTATGTGGTCGCACGAGTCGAAACATCTGCAACATCCTCAGGGCTTCTGCAATGATACAGTAATGGATACTGTTAAAGTTCGAACATACTTTGCACTTCTCCATCGTCAGCCATTCGCCTCAAAGTCTCCAGTGTGAACGGTTGCACATCGGCCGGTTCCACTCCCAGAACTGCAGTATCCTTGGGAGGCTCGAATCCGGTGGGAAAAGCCTCGTGCAGCAGGCGGTCCCTGAATGAGGAAAGTTACCGTAGTTAGGTATTGGTTACAGTACCCAGGTTCGGTGCAAGCTCTCGTGTGGACGACGATCAGTGACATGTAATCCTCTGTTGAGTAGAATAGAGAACGAGGGAATGAGAGGAGGAGACGGTAGGATGAGGACGTGGTCGGTCTAAAGTGGAATTCAATATCGTTCACAGTATGTATTCAAAATCCGATGAAAGTCAGAGTGTTTCAGAAACGATGTCTCGCACCCAAACAAATCGGTTCCCGACAGTGGGAAAAACAGCTATTCTGCAACATCGCATTGCTTACGAATGAATCTTGTGACCGTGCTCGGTATTTTTTTAGTTCACAAAACAATCTGAACCATTCTCACTCAATAACAGCAGTCTGATTCTCCTCTCCGTCCAGAATGATCCACGTAGTGGAAGATGGCGGATTGGTCGTTACCATAAGCGAACTCAAAGGGATTACTGTACTCTGGGAATATTGTTGTACACCCTACTATGGCACTTTCGTGTGATTGTCCACTAGAACTGAGACGCATAGGCGATCCTGAACTGGAATAACCCTACAAACCCGTATCATGTGCGTTGATTGACTCACATCGATCGTCAACGACTCTTCCACATTGAAAGACATCGCTGAAGTTTTCGGACGAGGAAATGAGACGTTGAAGGCCTAAAGAGTACTGTAGAGGTTAGAGACGCAGAGGAAAGAGGCCGAGTTCTAGACAGTAAGAGTGACTGACATCTCTCCATTGACTTCCTTCAATGGAAGTGAATAGTTCCTCCAGAAGGGCTTTTCTCATATCCAATCCTTTCTGTGCTGCAGCAACGTCTTCTGCCATTTTATCCAGTACTCAAATCAAATACAAATGAGTCATATAATGTAAACTTCACTTACTTAATATACAACCGTTCTATTCACTCAATGTTATCGTTACATTTGTCAACAGAATTATGTTAAGAATTTGACCGCCCACAAAAAGTAATGTAAAATTTTTTATTTTGAATACCGCATACCTGATTTCCCAGAATCTCCATCCATCTCGTAGAATGTCTTCAAGAAGATGCAATCATTCGCAACTAATAAAGTTCAAGTGTACAGTAATTTCCGGACAACATCACCAGAATCACAAACGCTGAATTTAGACCAATAAATAATTTATCAAGTTTACTGTGCAAATAGGGGCATTGATAAAAAGACCATTTCCAAAAACGAAACTCTAACAGAAATGTGCTCACTCTTTCAATTAGCTGAAAACTAATACACGAAACGAGAAATAAGTCCATCACAAGTAATCGGGACTCCATTCAATGAAATCTACTAAACCAACCATTTCTAGTGTAAATGGCAATTTTCAAATTGAAAACAAATATGATTAACAAACAGAACACAAATCAGATTAAAAATGGTGAAGTCACTATTGAATGGGAGACTTCACACAATGAGTGGATTCTGTCCTTCCAATAAGATGGTAGTAGAGTACGCAAGATCCCAGTAGTGAGCTACTCCGTGTTTCTCCAACATCTGAAAAGTATTCTATAAATCAGTGACAATGAGGACCAAGGATATGGAAATGTGCGCCATAAGGGTTAATTATGGTATTATCAGTCCATTTCACCATTATGACGCAAATGTCCATGGTGCTCTTGTCTTTCAACCGCTCTTGCATACTAACAAAGGTCTCGATTGCAAACAATTTAGCCAAGAATAGGCATTTATGTAAATAATATCAAAAATCAATTGCTTGCTGCTTAGTGTTAGATAAAAACGTAGGATTGCAAATTGCTTCTTCTTATTGTTACAATTCGCCAGTGTTCTCATAGCAACAGTACCCCTGTCTACCGTACCTCTCTGGCCTGCTTCTCAATGGTGGCAGTGTGCACTCGGAAGTCACGGAATGCGCGCTTCTTCACGAGTCCCTCCCAGATCTGAAACAAGGTATCATTCAAACGTTATTGGAGTTTTCACTAAAGATTAGAAATGTCATTAAACTGCCAAACAATAATCTATATTGGTAGCTTATTTATTCTCGATAACCGCAAAAAGAGAAGAAGAGAATGAGCTTGACTGACCATTTCACACTTGTTCCTCTCACCCGGTTGATCCTTGTCTACTGCGGCCTTTTTCTCTCCTGAATAACAATGAGATAATTGGCACTCTCTTTTGACTTCACAAATCAAACATTTATGGCTCGTTCAAATTTCGGGAAAAGGAAAGTATTTTCTTTTTCGCCGGTCATTTTCCACGCGAAAAAGAAAGCGTAGGGAGAGGCGTGCCTCCCCCCAAGCTTTCTTTTTCGCGTGAAAAATTAACGAGCGAAAAAGAAAATACTTTCCTTTTCCCGAGATTTGAACGAGCCATTATTTAACTACGTATCAAAAAAGGGAGCTACCATATCTATTGGCTAGAGATGCAATGGTAGGAAGATAAAGTCAACTCAATCTCACCAATGATCTCATCCTCCCACTTGATTCGACTGAGAAGCAGATTCCTATAGAACTTCTGCTGTTTCGGTCCTATAAAAGGGATGTTCTAGAAAATTTCAGCTCACTGTTTGTATCTATAACTATAGTAAAAGCAAAATACAGCGAAACTTTTTCATTAAGAAAAGTGATGATGTGCACAAGCACCAGGAGGTAATGACATTTCCGACAACAATCCAGTGTCTACTCTTCTATAACTGTTAAATGAAAGATATACTCACCTCCCTCAACTACGATTACATTCATGTCCTTGTGTAGAATAACAACTCCAGTCATCTGTAGTTGTTTCGCATTCATCTCCACTTTGAACTTCTTTGCAGGATGAGCAAGGGATTTGATTCTGAATAAAGGAACTTATTCATTGAGCATTCAATGGTAGCTATAATCATTATGCGAAAAATTCATAAACTATATAAGCTTGGTGTGGAATGAATTCACCATTTCCGTATAATACATGAATGCTACCTTCTGAAAACCAATTGCGGTAACCATGAACAATTCAAGTGAATGAGCATATTTAAATTGCATGGAGATGAATTCGAAGAGGATAAACTCGAAAGAAAGAAAATATTCACCTGAATACACTGATATGTACTCCGAGTGTGACATCCTCACTCAACTTCTTCGTTTTCTTCTCTGACTTCTGTTCCTTCGTCAATTTGCGCTCTGCGTTCTCCTGAAACATGGATGGGATTAGAAAGGAAATGACCAAGTGTTCTTCTACAGCAGTGAGCTAATAGAAGAAGGGTGTAAAGAGCCTATCCAATCGAATCAACCAAGATACCTATTATTCGTCACTTACCAATCACCATCTTATGTGATAAAAGCAGTTAAATTGAACATAGACCGTGATAAAAGAGTGTCGTTAAGGACTTCCTTGCTAATTGAACGTTGGAACGACACTTAAGTATCTTTTTTGTGAAATTTCAAATGCAATCACGTATAGTAAAATTGTCAAGTGGCACACGAAGCGTTCAAAGCATTGATTAAACCAATAAGCGACAAGATATGAATAGGCTGACCTTCTCATGCTTCTTCTGTCTGTCCAACATTTGCTTTCGCACATGAGCCTCCATCTTTGTCGGGTCCTGCAATCGAACAACATTACATACTCTCATCACACAAAATACAAGTGTGTTACTTGAGTAATGACAGAGTGAAACTGACTTGAATTGCATCCGTGCCCAGCACTCTCATCAGATTCGATAGCTTCACCTGCAATTGAACATTATTCATCAACCCCATAAGATGTACGATGTACCTTTGGCTCAGGTGGCTTCTCCAGTCCCAGTCGAACCTTCTCCTGTTTCTCCTTCAGTGTCTCTTTTCTGTTCTGTCTACGAATCTTCTTCCTCTCCTTACCAGTCAGATACACCTCAAAAAGAATATGGTATTTCATAAATAAAAATATTTAAAAGACAAGATCTAAACTTCGCTGTAAGGAAAAAGTAAATATATCCGATTTATGTATATTATAATGCTAATAAATAAGTTGTGATTAGCGTACCCTGAGATAGTGTGGCTGTAGACTCTCATTGGGTGGCTGCAGTTTGATGGGATGCTCGATGAGATTATTGATCGTGTTCTCGAATCGATTCGGATCATCCTCTGGTGGAATGCTACCGTAACTGAAAGAAGCGAATCGATTATTAGCATTTCACAAATAATATAACGAAGTGAGTTCAAATGAAAATATAATAAACCAACCTATCAGACTCCAACACGACCTGATCCCACCATTCGATTTCGGGTGCTGTTTCCACCTCAAATATCATAATTTTTCATTTTCAGAACTCCTCAACACATCCACAGTTCGACATGCGATGTAACTGATTGTGAGTGTCGAGGAAGGGTCAGTGGAATGTAATGTTTCACATCAAAAGAGGGCAGGTGTGAATAAATACGCAAGGACAAGTCATGTGACCATTCTGGTGATAATAATAATAGATTCCAATGAATTATTGCGTGGTGGTATCCTGCCACGATGGGAAAAATGATACCTTGCTGGTTCCAGCTGGAGTGACCATGGCCAATTTGACAGCAGATGAGATTCCTGTATTCTTTGCAGCCTTCGAAATCTCCTCCTACATTTACTATTGCATACTTCTTCCAACCAGTAATAGCATACCTGTAGCTTCTCCAGTTTGGCCTTCGCTCGTTGTTTGTTCGCCATGGTCTCGTATTCACCCTGAATAACACACTTCTTTTGCTGGATTACGGTAGCTACCATACCTTCTCATGGAAAACGAATCCACGACGACCACGCACTGCGGGCTTCAGTTGTAGTCGAGGATCCAGGAACTCCAAAATTTCCTCCTGAACGGAAGACATGATAACAATAGGAAAATATGCTACCATTTCAGTCATAAATCCAATGCGGGTAAACGGTGCATCGGCATTTTCACACAGAGTACTGTAGGAAATTCGAACAGTACCCCTATGAGTCAATCAACGTGTATTCTAATAATCTAGTATCTACTCTATTCTGCTTGAGAGCCCCCTTATCCACCTTCTCGTCAGCAGCAGCGGCATGCTTCTCCTCTCTCCTCGCAATCTTGGCCGAAGGAGGGGCCAGTGAGGCCTCGACTTTAGCAGCTGCAGCAGCTGAATATCCATCTTATAGTTACGACAACTTGAGCTGTTGAAACTGCTCCCTTTGGGTTAAGGGAGTAGTTTAAATTTTTTGAGATATTCCAACACATCTAATATAAGACAAAATATTTGTCTAGAAACTGAATAAAAAACAAACCAGCAGCAGGGGGCAGTTTAGCAATGACCAGTCCCTTGCCAGCCAATCTCGCTTTCAGTTCCTCCATTCGACTCTTCTTGTTCAGTGAGAGACTCATGTAAGTCACTGAAAGTATTCACTGTTACAGTTGCTCTTAAAAAGACAGGGTTCATGCCAACCATTTCCATACAAATTTGACAGTCTATATTTTTAAAATAATCCACTCACTGTTTAGTGACGTTGTTATCAGTATAGGATTGTTAGTGAATTGTATAGGAAAGTTCACTGACAGGCTTCGGCTGGATCCAACACAACAGTCTTCTCCCTTGGCTGAATCATTGCAATCCTCATCTTCTGTGCTTGCGACAGTTGGGGTGGTGTGATGTTGAGACGAGCCTACAACAAAGCATAAACACTGAAAAATTATGTGTTTCATACCTTGGCATCTTCAATTTCCTGCTGAGCCTTGTACCGCAGCTCCTTCTGTCTGAAAAGCGCATCATTAACAAGTTATCAACAAGTAAGGTATTACAGTAGTAAAAGTATAAAATATAACTTACTTCATTTCCTCCTCAGATACATTTCTGCTCTTCCTGTTCTGTTCTGCACGTTGCTTATTGGCCAACATCTCTTCGGCGATTCTCTTCACTTCTTCCTTGTTCACAATCGAAGTGCCTCTCGAATCCCTACAAGACACTTTTGGTCAGTTATGTTAACATCATACAATTTGAAAAAATGCGAGGTAAACCTACACGTTGTCATCCTTGTCTTTCTGATCGTCCTTTTCCTTCTCTTTTCTATCGTCTCTTTCCTTTTCTTTTCGATCATCTCTTTCCTTGTCCTTCTTGTCATCTTTCCTCTCTTCAATTCTTCCTCGTTTTTCATCCCGACGATCATCCTTCTCAGTGAACTTAACAAGGAAATTATTTCTAGCAGCAAATAGTTATTAAAATAAAGTCATTTCGGAGGTAAACTCACTCGACTCCTTTTTCTGAATTGGGAAAATGCAGATGAAAAGGCGGAGATGAGTTTAGATGCCTTGTTGTTGTCCGAAATACAGTCACTCACTCGCTCCTACATGTAAACATTTTAGTTGTAATGAGGTTGCATGAATACAAAGTCACAAAGAGGCTCATAAATATACCGAAAACTTTCAGATGAATCAATTCTTAAATATTTCTGCACCCAAAAGCGAACGAACCTTCATCTTGTCGTAGTCGAAACCTTTCCTTAGACATCGGTCTACGCATTCTGAGACCTGAAAAAGGTAAATTTAAATTTGTCAAAGCCTAGAATTCTTCGGCAAATTTAACCGAAGATTGAACACATTTCCAACCTTATCCCGTTCCTCCCGACGACTCAAGTACTTATCGCAGATGGCGTCTAGTTCCCTCTTACTCATCTGAAGGCGATGACTATGAAACCGTGAAAAATAAGTGCAAAATAAGATCAGGACAACATAAAACTGCAGAAATTCGAAAATTTTCAAACTCTATTGTCCGTCTTTTTGCAAAACGCGTATACCGTAATTTCTACTCACGATTTCAGCTATTGCCAACTACTGAATTTCTGCTTTGCTTCTTCAATCTTCTGTTGTTACTTTCTAATTGAATTAATAACAAGATATTTATCATGACCCGTAATAAATAGCGGAAACAACATGGAAGAGGCGTAGAATAAGAAGATAAACGTTTATCGCCCTCGTTGTCCGTAGAATCCACCAAAACTTCCTCCGGGCCCTCCCATCATTCCTCCTCCCATCATTCCTCCTCCTCCTCCCATCCCACACTGTCCATTTGGGCACGATTGTTGACAGGGTGGATCTGGAGGTCCAAATCCTCCAGGCGGTCCGTACCCTCCCTGGTTTCCATAGCAAGGTGCACCTCCTTGTCCTCCTCCATAGCCTCCTCCAGAAGGTCCATAGTCGGGGAATCCTCCACCTCCTGGTCCTCCCATTCCTCCACCATATCCTGGTCCGTATCCTCCCTGCATTGGATACCCTCTCATGTCCTGCTGATATGCTCCTTGTTGTGGATAGAAATCTCCTCCTTGATTGTTGTATCCATTCTGCTGGGGATAAAATACTCCCCCTCCTCCATTACCGTATCCTCCTCCTCCTTGTTGATATCCAATGTGGTCATTGTACCTGATTCCATCATATCCCATCTGACCACCTCCTCCATTTGGTGGATAGTATCCTCCTCCTTGTTCTGCTGGATACCCTCCTCCTCCTCCATATCCTCCTCCGTATCCTCCTCCACCATTGAATCCACCTCCACTACCGTACCCTCCTCCTCCAGCTCCATATCCTCCGTTCATTTGACCATAGTTGTTGTAGCCTCCTCCACCGTATCCTTGTTGTTCAGGAAAGAATCCTGGTGGAGGAGGAGATCCATATCCTCCACCATCATATCCTTAACAAGTACAATGTTTGGTGAACAATGCATTGGGACAACTTACCATTCGGAGGCCCGTATCCACCTCCATTGAATCTGCCTCCTCCACTGTTATCCATGTATCCCCCTCCCATGGGACTGTTACCCATCTGACCTCCCATATTCCCCCCTCCAAACATCGGTGAACCTCCTCCATAATATCCGGGTCCTCCCACTAAAAGAATCAGGAATCTTAGGAACAATGGATGAAGACACACTTTGCCTTCTCAGTCTGTGATGATGTTCGATGGTCATTCGATGATTGTTGGGGCTCAGAAGGCCGAGTTGACTGTACATCGCCATGGAGGGAGAGGAACCACTGAATAGAGTCTTCTTGGACAAAAGTTGGTACTAACGTCGTAGTTCAGCCATTGGCCCCTGCTACAGAAGCAAATTGTGAATCTAATGTGACTAGTCATGATAATCTTACTCAGCTCTGAATGGAATCCTCGCACCAATCTTTGTTGGTCGATGAAATGTCGTCCCATTGTTCACAGTATCCAGCTCGGCCCTCAGTAATATCTTCACCGTTCCCTTCAACACAGTCGTTTTTAGTATTTCAGAGGATAAAATACCTTGTCTGAATCTGATCCGGACGAACTGGAGGGAATCCTGGGACCAATCACCGACGCACCACTCAAATCAAATTCATCATCCAATGGAAGCACAATAAGAAGGAGTTTACCAAGCAAGTAGTGTTCCCAAGAGGGGCAGAGTTCTCCTCATCCCATAGAATGCTCACGTTGAGGAAGTGAATTATGTACATCCAGTTCCCTCTTCGAACGACTGTCACCCTCTTTCCCTCTTGTCTTTCACTGTCTTCAATAGCAGGAAGGCACACACAAACTCAAGACATGCAACACCACAAGGTGCAAGGGGATACTCTCACAATGCGCGAAACTCCCGCGAAAGCAAAAAAACCATCGGTATTTCAAGCTGTTTTCATCATTTAAAAAGTTGAAACAAAAAACCAGACGGCGTCTCAAAGACCACCACGGGTGTTTCGGAACATCAAAGAACATCCTCCGACATGGACCGATGTGGAAATGAGACGAGAATGCTGGGACGGTTGCTTTTGATGTCCTGGAGTAGATTGTGGAGTTGTTTATTTGAGGAGGAGCACTCCCCGTGGGACAAGTATCAAACACATGAAAAGCATCGAAAAGGAAGGAACTCTTACATGAGAGGAGAGAACAATCTGCCTACAAGTACACTTCTAGGTACATAAATATCAAAAGCCAACCCGTTGATAGAAAACGTCCATGATCATTGTCTAAGTGAGGTAGAGGGGATATCAAGCTCGATTCTAGTCAAAATGCAACTATACAATTTGCATATTTACAAACAAATGAGGTCATAGCACCCATAATGTTAGTGTGGGCAATATCGCACTGTTGATCCTTGTCGCATGGTCTCGCTTTCCACCACATTCAGTGTCCGAGTTTCAACGGCTAGTGTTCGTAGGAATCCATTCTAGACGGGAAGTCATGTAAGGAGCGAAAGGGAAGAGGATACCTTTGTGGATGGGGCAGCTCGTTTTGCCCGTCTCCTCAACTCAGAGAAGACGTTCTTCTGTTCGTTCTTCTTCTCTTTGTTTGAACATCGAGGGGGCTGAAATCCTTACTCATCCAATGCTAAATGTTGTCTATTATCGTCAGTTGACCATTGAGTGTTCACTACCCAAGTGTCAAGTGTTATCCCATTCTAGAAACACAAATGAGAGTGTACTCTGTTTTGATAGTCAGCACAAGCCCAATCAAGTAGCCATAAATACTTTCTCCACGGTGGTAGACTCATCAGGAGTGAAGTGAACCCACTCACAATCATTGAAGTGCACGGCTCCTCGGATTCCATGTCACACAACGACAACTGACACTCGAAGAGGAGACTGTTGTCGCCAGGGAACTTGAACACACTCATCTCCTGCAACGAAGTGCAAGGTTACTGTACCCTGTACGGATTGGAGTACCTGGTGCACATAGAGTTCATTGAGTCGTCTCTTCAAGATTTTGTTATAGTTTGGAGTCTCCAGAATGTTTTCGTCCAACTCGCATCTGAACAGAGATCATTGTCTGTGATCAGTGATTGGGGTATCCAACCCATCAGAATCGATGAACTTGACATTCTTCCTTTCTGAACGTGCATAACAGTCGTGGACGAGGTACTGGTAGTTGGGTGCTGCAATAGGAGACTTCCAGTGCATTCAAATAGTGAACGAAATCAAAAGATCGAATACTTACCAGCATCGCAGTCCCACTTATGGTAGATGCTCTCCCCTACCTTCGCGTCCAACGCAATGCATTGGTTCGGAGCGTATCTGAGAACGAACATCATTATTTAATGATTCTTTAGATTCTGATGATTCTTTAGATTTTTGTTAATTTCGAGATTTGAGGTTCTGTTAAAATTAGCCTGACCTGTGCAGTCGATAGCTGCACGAGGCGTCAGATATGGATCGAATAGTCGATCGTGCAATCTCTTGTGGAGGAATGGCCTCGGAATGGAAACATGACACCTCGAGTACCTGAATGATTGTTCTCGTTGTGTTCTTCATCCAGAATTCTCCCCTGACCTGATCAGCTCTTGTCATTACGAGTGGATGGAATTGCAGTACCATCGACACGTTGTACGCATATCCGTCACCTCTCTGAATCATCAAGCTCATTGTAATAACAACTGTCGGTATAGTTACAAGGGAAGGATTCTTCTCCACTCCGCACGATCCAGCACGAAGTCGAATGGAGACTTGGCGAGAGGAACCATCACTGATCTGCAAGAATAGAAGCGTCATTATAATTCTTTACATTCCCATGTAAAGACAGTACAGGAAGACTTTTGTAGGCACTGCGAAGAGTCATTCTCCTCCTCTCATTCACTCGCACTATCATAAGAGCTGTGTCTCAATGTGACATTACCGTCATGCAGTCCTCCTTGTCCCCATAGTGCAGGGCGTAGATTGATCCCTGCATTGGCTTCTGTGTCCTCACAGTGAAAGTCAACGAGTTTGCATCGCAAGTCACGTCGGTGGCACCACGGATCTCAGGGGCTACAAGAGGAGTTCTTTTGAATTCAGATCATGGGGACATGGATCTTACTAGCATTCTTTCCAATATCCATTCCAGGGCAGCCATAGCCAACGTATTTGAAGAGCTCGGCCTCGAAATCCTGGAGAGGATTATCTCGTGATTCAGGATACTTGGTTGTATCACCTGTAGATTGACTGGAGTGAACACTTTACTCTCATCTCCAGCAATCGATAACAGTTCTCGTTCATCAACAAATGGTCGTGGTGCAACAGACACGGCAAGGATTGTCACGTTTTCCTTCCTCAGTTCTTCTGCCATGGGACCAGGTGGACGGTGAGAATGTCCGTCTGTCAGGATAATCACAAGTTTTGTCGCATTTGGTCGAACTCCTGAAACGGTCATCCAAATATTGTAACCTGAGATGTTGTATTACCAGATTCTTTAGCATGTGTAGTGTAAAGATCATGTGCTTCCTGCAACGCATAGTTTGTCGCCGTCGTTCCCTGAACAATTGTCTTGTGTGTACATTGGAGTACTACCGGAATACCTTGATAGAACGGAGTGTATTGAGATGTCTGATCACTGCAGAGTTGTTAGCAACGTGGTATGAATTGAAGGTGAAGTGAGTGAAGACCTTCCCAGAAAACGAGATGAGAGATAGTCTGTAGAGGTTCTATCTTTGAGGAGAATAGATGTTCCTCACCTGGTTGCTTCAGGATGGATGTTGACATTCTGGATGACTCTCTCAATTGCAAACTCAATCTGCTGGTCGAAGAGTTTGTCAACGGATTCAGATGCATCGATGAGGAGAACCATGTCGACTGGCTTGTCCGAGCCCTTGACGCAGACTAAACGAAGGGACACGGTCATACGACTCGATGGGAAGACCAACCTGGAACCTTCTCACAGATCTCACTTCCCTTCCACTTGTCAAAGAGCGATTCGAGCTTCTCCAGGTTCTTATTTGTTATGATCTTGTCCTCAGACTGAATGAACGGGGTTCCCAAGGTTCGGAAGATGTTTTTCAACCTTTGTGTAGTTGAGCAACGCAGGAGTGGCTACATACTCTCCCGTTCCATATGCCCAGATGTCGACGTTGGTGAACTGTCGTCGGAGTCTGTCTGCCTGCATGGATTCATTCTCAATTCCCTTTCAGTAGCAATTACAACCTCTTGGTAGTCCTTCGGGTAGTCATGGGTTCTTCCATCAGAGAGAATGTACACGATCTTGGGGATGGAAGAGTCTCGCATGCCCTTAACCCAGGTTACAGATGTCATTGAGTTTGGTTGCCAACCAAATCCGCAGTCATCTTGCTCATTGTGAACTCGAGTGCCCCTCCAATCCGAGTGATTCCAGAGACATGTCTCAGCATGTCAAGTGCATTCAGAAGATCGATTCTGTTGACGAACTTGTGGAAGTCGAACTCGAGATGTTGAATTCCACTGAAGAACAGCAATGAGTTTGTGTCCACGAAACAAGAGTGGAGAGGGGTGTCGATTGTCTTCCATTAGCTCAGCGAAGGTTACAGCACTTTAATTTCACATGAAAGTCACGGTCATGGTTTTTATCCCCACTAATTAGATTAGCGCCCTTTTTGGCACCTTATGTCTACGAGGATCGGGTTCTCCTAATTGAAATCATCCCACTTTCAATGATAGACACTGTCAACCAGGAAGTGATAAGAACAATGAATGCTGATAGAGAGAGTATTCACCTGAACTGCACAAGCATGACCCTAGTAGCTTCTGGACCAATGGTTACATGCTTCACGATCCTTCTGATCACGTCGATTTCATCCTGAATCAAGAGGATATCACTCCAGCCTTTGAGGACAATTTACCTGAAACTTGTTCCTGAGAGATCCAGAAGAGTCCAGAACAAAGATCAGGTCCAATGGGTCCGCATGCACAATGCATCTTGCTGAATGGACATTTGTAATCATCCTTATGACTACCAGTTCGTCTAAGTTGTGTAAGTAAGACTGACGTTTGAGTGATACAGGAGAATGGACGACTTCTGGTGCAGCAAGGCCATTCTGGATCACTTTCACCTGCAAGGAAAGGCACATTCACTGGACACGTAAACATGAAAGTGAAAGGGAGCATTACGGTTTCTAAATCGGTAGTAAAATGCTTTTATTCGTCAAATTTCCGCTGGACCGTTGTCTTTTCGACCAATAGACAGCCGCTCGGGGTGTATTAGAGGAATGAAAAATGCACTTTACTACCGATTTAGAAACAGTATTAAGCATTATTATGACGCCTACCGCATCCACTGATAGAGACTGTAGTAGGATGGATAAGCAGAAGGTAGAGAAAGACAGCCATCGGCTGCCATCTGGAGGATTCATCTCAAAGGAAGAGAAGTCACCACGAAGACACAACACAAGAATGACATAACCCTTCCATTTAAACGTCGTGGACAAAACACCATAAAGCGCGTCATAGTTGGAAGACACTTAGGCTAGGTATTGTTGACCTTGATTGACATATCAATTTGTGAGAATAATTTCAGGACAAAACACTCGAGAGCACAGTAGTAAAGTCATGTTGATGGTCTGGAGAGGAACAAAAGATAGAGGTGAAGGAATGTCTCCATAGGTCAACAGAGGCCATTGAGGAATGTACAAAAGACAATAGAATGAGAAGAGGTTGAGTGGTTGAATCAGCTGTTCTGCTTCCATTCTAATCGACTCAAGACATCGAAAGAGAGACAATAAGACAATTAGAGTGCGTTATGATGGAATGAGAAGATAAGAAGAATCGACATGCCATTCTCATCCAATATTCATGCTATTTCACTCTATATCCATCCAAAATGGGACAATATCATCCATGAAAACTGATTTCAACACAATCAGTAGAATACAATTTTCACTTTTTATGAATATTCAGGTCCTCTCTGCTGAATCTGAGCATACTAATAAGAAAGAGCGTTTTCGATGGTCTAAGCCGATAAGTGACGTAAACAAAGCATTAGTCGGCCCATCCTTTCCATTCAGAACCTCACAAACACTTTCACTTGACATTGGTACTCTGATTGACAGTCTAATGGAAAGCCGAGCACTATTATGGAGTAATTGCTGCAACGGAAGACATGATCCACACAGAAACCGCTACTGGAACACGGATGGAAAGGCAGTGAAGCAGAAGGCGGCAGTGTTTTGAGAGTATGCATTAGTGAAAGGTGTTCTTCCAATTATATAGTCACTGTCAAGTTAAGGACATTGTGAAGGAGAAGAGGAGGCTGCAAAATATAGGCTCAAGTAGTTGTAGGCACAAGAAAGGTCAGCAAAATATATATACACGCTGCGGAGTCTCAAGTGACTGTGAAGGAGATGGACAATGAAGGAGGAGAGGAAAGTGAGGATAAGGATAAGAAGGGTTGAGTGCAGTAAGACAAGTATGAAAATGCCATTGACAATACTGTATGACAATGACAATGGTGAGTACAGTAGGACTGTATTCGAGGAAGAGAAGTTGCAACAACTCGTGAAGACACGCCTTCCGATGCCTTTATATGTGGCATCTATCATGAATCATCAGATCAAGTTCGAGTTTTGTACAAAGTGAGTGAGTGATGAGTACTCATAAGCCCCACTTTCTCCATTCCTCAATACCAGATGATGATAGAACGGGAGGGAAAAGGGAAGATGAAAGGGTAGATTGAGGGTATGAAAGGGACACCCAAAACAACTCCCAAACTGGTACAATTGCACCTTTCACATTCTGATGACGAATGGAGAAAGTTTTGGTGTGGCGCAATCGTGTCTCGAGCTGTCAGAATTAGACAAGCGATGCTTCTGATTGAGGGAAGATGGAAGAGTTCCACTTGCATTATGAGACATTGTATACAGTAATGCAAAGGGGAAGTGATCTATCTAGATAGATATCATCCGATAGACATTAGGGATTCATAAACGGTAAATTTGCCGTCATTCTTCTCCGGAGCGCGGTTGTCTCACTCTATGAAAGACGACAGCACGGCGGAGAAGAATGACGACAAATTTTCCGTTGTTGAACACCTGATAGACATCCTCAGAAAGCGACATGCAGGGGACAAGGATATCCTATCGAAAGGAAAACGCGTCGCCGATGTGTGACGGAATGAAATTCGTGTTGCACAAAAAAAGGGCCGATCAGCCGCGAATTAGACAATGAACTGAGGTGACAGATAGGGGAGTCAGAGGGGAAAGACAAGTCAATGATCCACGATAATAAATCTCCCCAAGCTCATCCTCATTTCACCCTTCCCCCACTCTCTCCACCAAATGAGCTCGATCGCGCAATGCAGATAGATACAGGACAGTTGCAATACATATTCCATGCTCATTACTTCCTTAAAAGAGCTGAAATATCGCCATTCAACGATTCAAGTATAAATTAAATAATTAATTAATTGTAAGTATCAAGGTATTTCATAGGCACTTAATGCGAAGAAGTGATCTTTGCATACGATTAAATACATAATATGGCGCCCACGCTGTTCTTCCTTGTTATGGAGATAAATCAGCCAAGAGATCGTTAGGATTCCCATTAGACATCCATCTCATGGTTGACATTATTGAAGGACATTGAAATGTGATTAGATAACGTGCATCAATCCTCTTCAGATCCAATTTACCCTCATTCAACTATTTTCATTTATACGGTGAATGAGCAATATTGGTGGATGACGCAAATCAAAAACACGCCACCTAATGGGAATGAACGACTGTTTGAATGAGTATATAAGGTCTTTAAGAGGGGAAGATCCTCACTCTTAAGTCCTCTCCTCGGAGACCATGAAGCTCGGTGGACTCTTTCTCATCGCAGGTAGGGTGTCCCTTTTGTCTTCGTGACTCCTTCAGTCTTTTCCAGTTCTCTTCTGTACTCTACAAATGGCCTCGTCCACTCGTGGCGCTCTCTTCCGTTATGGACGAAGTATTCAGTCAATGGGACCGATGAGAGAGGTCAGTTACAACAGGGAAGTATCATCACGACTCCTTTACAGGACTTCCTTCGTTTCGGCCGCGCTCCTTTGCGTTCTCAGGACACTTGGAACAACCTCCACAGACAGGGTCGTGCGGCATTCGAACCATTCGCGGAATCTGGAGACATTGGTGTCTGATCAACCACATCTCCAACTTCTCTTACAGTTGAGAATGTTAAGAAAGTAGTCAATGCAGGTCCCACTTACGGACTCGCTATTGTAATTTCAGTCGTTATCATAATACAACTCATTGACCGTCAATACCATTGAAACATCGTGTCCCCGTTTTCCCATGTCCCAATCGTTCCATCAACATTCGCATACACACATCGCGTATATACCATACCGTATATTACCATCTCGACTCCATCCACTTCTCCTCTCTCCTCCTCTGCATATTCTTACTTCTCCACATGTCCTGAAGTGCCCTGTTAAATCATTCTTGTTTTATATATTCGCGAACCGAACTGATAACCCCTGATGGTCCCTTCTTTGTTCCATGTCCTCTTGATTTCGTAACGTTGTGCATTGTAATTGTTGTCCTCTTAACTAATGCACCAACTCATCCTTACCGCCTGTTCCTATCATTCCCATTGTTTTCTAGAAGACTCTGCTCACTCTCTCTCTTATTGGAAGAGTCACGACTCTGCTCACTCGAGTACTATGAATGAAGAAGATTTTGTTGGAGAAGGACACAACTTATGTGAAAATGGAGAGCCATGGTGAGACTTGCAAAAGGACACCGGACGCTAGTCGAAAAGGCAGCATTGCTATTTACCCGGAGAGATTGAAAACTGTGATTCGGATACAGATATTTTGTTCCTCGATGTCATTGGGTGTGTATCAACTGATGAATGTCAATAATTTATTCAGTTCACTCAAATGAGAGTGTCTTCCTTCTTCCAGAGTAACACGATAATGTGAGAGGATCGACACGATCCATACAACTTAAAGCACAATGACAGATTGTTGAGTCGTAACCAGTATAATAGAATGCGAGTATGTGGGGTGGATGGATCGTGGGGGGGGTTCATTGAGTGTGTACATGTACTACATTCATATGTATTCTTCATACAATGTCTTCCTTCCCATCCAAATGGACATACACATCTGTATGATCCATGTGAATTGGAACATGTTCCTCCATTGAGACAAGGAGA
>JACMIF010000429.1:0-40338 GCA_014805445.1 Diplogasteroides magnus | reverse complement strand
CTCCTTGAAATTCTATACAAGATAAGATATTAAAAATTTCAAAAAATGGGACTACCTAGTGAGACAAGGCCCGAAATGTTGGGCATTACCCCAAATTTTGGGCGCAGAGCTGGTTTGTTCCAGCGAAACTTGGCACTGTTGGCAATCGTGGCTGTAAGACCTAGTTTTTCTTGCTCTACTCGATGCTGGGTGTTGGTCATGCTATATGACAATTGAATCCCCGGATGGTCATTTTCCCCATTTTTCAGACCATGAACCCGGGTCATTGTTCATTTTGGTTCCTTTGGACCATGACCCGGGGTTCATGGTCTGAAAAATGGGGAAAATGACCATCCGGTGATTGAATTGTTATTTAGCATGGTCAACATCCAACATCAGGTAGAGCAAGAAAAACTAGGTCTTACAGCCACGCTTGCCAACAGTGCCAAGTTTCGCTGGAACAAACCAGCTCTGCGCCCAAAATTTGGGGTAATGCCCAACATTTCGGGCCTTGTCTCACTAGGTAGTCCCATTTTTTGAAATTTTTAATATCTTATCTTGTAGAGAATTTCAAGGAGAATAATCCTTATAAATAAAAACGTGGACATTACATAGGCAATTATTACCACTGTGCACAAGAATACAAAAGTGATTATGTAAAAATTTCACCTTTTAAAAATATTCAATAATTTCAGCCTTGGAGGGCAGGGCTAAAAATAACCGTTGCGACCGATTTGTAGCTCTCGTCGTGCAGATTACGACTATCGGTCTATCTGCTCAGTAGCATCCCATAGAACAAAGTTATGACGATTCTACCACGCAAGGTGCCCACCACAGGAACTGTTGTCACTCTGACGAAAATCTTAACACCGGTTCCCCGGTACAGAAATTTGATGTGCTGTAGGGTGCATTCAGTTACACTGTCTATGGGGCGTAAACTGAGTTGTGTGTGGACCAATCTAACCTACGCTAAAATGGAGAAAGTGTTGATTTTTATAGAGAAATTAGCGTAAATATACAACAACAAAACTAATCTTGCAAAATTTTCAGGATTGCTTTGCAGATTATATAATAGCTATTGCGACTGGTTTGTAGCTCTCGTCGTGCAGATAAAGAATATCGATCTGGTTGCTCAGTAGCATCACATAGAACGAAGTTATGACGATTCTACCGCGCAGGGTGCCCACTACAGGAAGTGTGTCACTCTGACGAAAATCTTAACACCGGTTCCCCGGTACAGAAATTTGAGGTGCGGTAGTGTGCATTTAGTTACCCTATCTATGGGGCGTAAATTGAGTGGTGTGTGGTCCAATCTAACCTACGCTAAAAAGGGGAAATTGTCGATTTTTCAAAAATCTTTACCTAAAAAATGGCTTAGAAGTGAAGATGGGAAGACGTTGCGGGGAACATTTTTGAAGGTCTCGACGAGTGGAGCAAGAATATATTTTCGCCAGCCCTGTCGCTTCACTTTGAACGAAGTTATGATCATCCGAAATTTTGACATGAATCCGGGTCCGGAACCGTCAATTAGGTCCGGATCCGGTTCTCGCGGATGTGGATCACTTACGGTCACTAGGGGTACATACCCACCAAGTTTCATGGTCTTAGCTGCATTTTGAATTTTCTTGACCGCCCCTAGTGAAGGGGTCCTCGATGGGAGCCCAGAATGCGTCTTAACTGCTCTTATGGCATGCTAATGCACATATGAATTGATTTCGATTAATTCATGTTTTAAATGACTAATTTTTGATTCTCAGTGCAAGAAAATTAACGTCTGTTGGGTCAAAGTAGAATACTTTTTACCAGAACTTGGATGTTCATGGAATTGGATGGAACTCTTCGTACTCGATTATTCATTCCGCCCGTTTACCAGCGAAGCAAGCACAAACAAATTTCTCGGCCCTTTCTCTCGAACTCAAAACGAACTAACCTACGCACAATTGTGCAGGTCCAATACGTTGTACTTTAGCAGCAAGTGTTGGTTTGATTTTATTCATTCGTGCGCATATGTCGGTCGCAGGTAAAACTGATAAAGGCCTACTCTAGAGTTGGCAGTTTGTATGCGAGATTGGTTATGTTTCACGAAAGCCCCTATCATAGTATATTCCTATCAAGCGCTTTGCGCCTAGGAGGGCAATTTGCTTAGGTAGTTCCCCAGAGCGAGTTCTATACCAATATTTCCATATAGTTTTGTATGCTATTTCGTTTTTTCTCTGACCTACGCCAATTATTCTGAATATTTTTCAATTTTGAGTTATATGATCAATAGGCGGACGTTCGGTTAGGATGCAAAATAACTTGGTTCCTTGTGTCGTTACTCTGTTTGATAGACGAAACGCTAAGGAGAGAACGACGGATGTTAATTTAATACCTGACTGTTCCATACATTGTCAATCCACCCGTCGTACCTCATATCCCATGCATTGGACCAGCATGGCTGAACCTCTAACCACCTGCGCTCTCCTCTCATCCTATACTCTCTCGCCCACATACACAGAGAGGCGTGTCCCGGAATCTCGCGCTGTCTGTCGTTTACCAAATCTCACCTGACTCCACCCACCAGCCACCCCTCCTGTGAAGAGCGCTCTTGGGGGAGGCGTGCGCGGTGCCCATTTCAATTTGCCTTCCGCCCATTTTAGGCTCGACCTCCCCTTATTTGGTTCCCTGTTGTTTGGTTTATAGAACAGCATACATGCCTCGCACAAAGGAGTAAACAATCCAACGCATTCCCATTTGAACATTAGAACACACGGCAAACATTAGAACACAAATTTTGGAATTTCTGTGAGAGATGCCGCTCAAATGAGAGGACAGACGAGAAATGAGAGAAATTATCCCTAATATGAAACACTAGTCCCATCTTTTGTTCGTGCAGTAATCATGTAGGCCCTCGCCCGCTCTTTACTCAGTCTCTTCTCCATAAATAGCAGAATGTTGTTCAGAATGTTGTCCAGTATAGCAGATAAAAGGATTTTGAAAAACGTATTTTTATTCGTTTAATCTCTATTGATCGATAACCTTCTCTTTATACTAGAAGACAGGTGAACTGAGAATATTTTAACGACAAAATGCACCCTTTACCTTTTAGCCCCTTTTGCGTTGGTTCATCGTGTTCCTTCGTCTTGGATTGTTCTTTTATATTCAGGTGTGGCGTTTTTCATGTGTCCTAATTCTCCTAGTGGAACTGTAATGATAGATATAATGGGACTACAAAGATTTCTTGAAACTTAATCCAATTCGTCTCGACACTCGTCTTTACCCATTGTACTATTATTATGTGCTATTATTTCGTAGACTTCACTTCACCCTTTAGATGCACTCTTTTCTTGCCTAATTGTAAACTACGATGAGTGTAGCGAAAATTAGCACCGTTATGCGCAGAGTGGGCGCATGGCCAAGATATGTATGACGATATGGCTCGCTTTAGATAGATGGGTGAAAGACGAGACATTTGCACCATAACAGTAAAATAGAAAGGTGCACCACAAAGGCGCAGTTCAAGTGTTCATTTCACCATTATGGCACAAGCGTCCACGGTGTTCATGTCTTCGATATTTTGCTAATTTCGCCAACATTTCCTTGCAAAACTTCTCCTGTCTCTCTCTCACAATATATTTTTGCCATGTGCATTTGCACTGACATCGTGAAAATGGATAGTTCATTCTCTACTTTTCATGGTGTCTCCAATCTAGCTCCGCCCATATCTCGGCTGCACGGTGTCATCGACCCGTTACCATTATTGACTGCTTGTTGTTCAAAAGTAGTCTTGTAGATTTCTTCAACATTTCTTCTTGCAATCTAACTTCCTTCATCTTCTTCGTATCTCGTTATTCCACATGATGTGTTGTCCCATCTCCTCCCCTCACAGTCTATCGCACTGTTTGCATGTACGAGACAATACGATCCCACGTGCTCCTCTTTCAACTTGTAATTCGGTAAAAAAGGTCAATTTCGCATTCTTCTATTATGCGCAGTGTTGTTGTCTATATGTGGCGGAGAGTTATACGAATTAGAAATGAACTTTTAACCTCGTCAATCGCCCCTTGAGCAGTTTTGTCTTCGAGAGTCAATCGCTCGGTAGAGAAAGAATAGTGAGATTGGAATAACACCAGTGTCATGGACATTTGCGCCGCAATGGTGAAATGGGAAGAAGATATCTTAATCGTCGTCATTCTCGCGACACAAGCGACAAATTCACCATCATGGAGCAAATGTCCATTGTAAGTATTCTCGACACCTTGAGTATCCATTGCTCCCCGATATGGCGCTAATACGTGTACACATCGTTTCGTGTATATCTATTTCCTTCCTTAGAGAGACTGACAGGCGCAGGCATTGCCAGTTGGACACAATTTGTAAATACCGGCTACACGCTTCAACTTTTACTTCCTTCTCCCCCATGACGCACTATCAAGTATTGAAATGAATGAAACACACGAACGACATGGACGGTTTCGCCATAACGGTGAAATAAATAGACGCTTCTTCCGAATTCTCATAATGATCGTGATTCTGGCCATTTCGCCATTATGCCGCGACTGTCCATGGCCCTCTTGTCTTTCGCCGATTAAATACTGTTCTTCATCACCGAAAAATTCCAAAATGTTGATTGATTTCCCCGTTCTCTTCCTTGTTCAGTCTGTTCCCATCTGTGGTGGTCGTTTTCTTCTTCCCAAAGTCATGTGTACTTGTGACTCTTTGGCAATCCTCATGCTTGGTGGCCTCGTCAGTTGTTGTGGCCCTCAAAGTCCTTCCAATGTCCTTCTCCTCTTTCCCTTGTTGTCGTTCACACCAACTCGCCCATTCCACCCGGCTTCATTGGTCCCTTTCACATACTCCTCGTTAAGGGTTTAGCCTCGATTTCTTCTTTCCAAGTCGACCTTTTCCACCTGTCCGTATGCCTGTTTTCCATCTGTTGCGAGCACAAACTTTCTGTCTTCGATTGCCTTCAAGCCACCAAAACGAGTAATTTGCCCGCCGACAACTAGGTATCGAGTTATGGAAAATAAGTGCAACTTAACTCTCTGTTCTCTCATTCCCAACAGTTGCCTCTGTTGATCGAGAGAAAATAAGCTGCCAATGGGCAGAGAGTGAAAAGCTGCACTATAATTCCAAAATGTCATCGCTAACGACAACCGCCAAATTGTGCAATAATTATGAAATGGACACGTGCGTATATTTATGTGCATTTGACTCTATATTATCTCTATATGAGCCACAAAGGGAGAATTATTTGCATGCACTCTTCGATATCAGTCTCTCCATTCCCCCCACTTTCTCGTCGTCAGAGCGGTCTACTCTGACAACGAGAGAGTAAGGGAATTAGAGAGAAGTGATCCCGAAAGTGCATGCAAATAAATCTCCCTTTGTGGCTCCTTTAATGTTCACAATTATGTAATTCCATTTCGTCCACTTTCTTTTATTTTTGTTCGCTTTCGAGTCTCCAGAACAAGCGACTTGCGCAGTAAATTACTCAGTTAAATAGAGCAGACCGCTCGTAAATAAAGGAGCAAACCAAACTAGAGTGCATTTCTAGGGTGAGCGGGATTGGAATGCTATTCAAAGGAAGTGTCTGACCGATCATAGTGAAAGAGGGAAGAAAAATGAGAGGAGCGAGAAATTATCGTACTCTCGTCCCTCCTTGTTTTTTTTCTGGGAAAATAGGTCACAAACAATTCACATCGAACCCCGCGTCAAAGTTCAATTGTTCATTTCTCAGAGATCTTTTAGAATGCGGTCCGATTAGTCTGTGAGGCCCTTCGAGAAAATCAATTGTCTTTTTCTCTTCGTCTATGTAAATCCCAATGTTCTCTCATCCAAGGATGATGATTTTTCTTGCCGGAGAAGCACCTCATAGACTCTCCCAACGGCAGTTTCAAAGAACGTACACAAAGTAGACGATTCTACAACATTTACTATATCCCTTGTTCAACAAATATTGGTTCGAGAAAGTGATGTTCATGTCTGCAGGAGATTTTTGTTGTAATTCACGGTTGCTCATTCACAACTATCTGCTATTATGCGTCCCCTGTGAACTGTAATACATAATTTCAACTGTAATACAGGTATAGTTAGGAGTAATAGTTTGGTTGGGATGCATAATGGAAGGGCAACTGTAAAATGTAATGACCCCGTAAAACATCTCGATTTCCCTCCTCCAAATTGAATATCATCATACGCAGGCACGCGCAAATTGGTACCTGTCCTTATTTTGTAGCCGACTCGAGATTGTCTAGTTGTCTGTCTCTCTCCTTTTGCCTTATCTCTCACCATTTCTTTCCCCGTCTACAGTCTCTTCAACAGTCTTCTGTCTATAGCTATCTCTACGTGTCAAAAGTTGGCGAAAGCTGCCATTGACACTGCATTTTCTATCGTCGAGCCAAGATACGAAAGGGATATACGCGATTGGATCACTTAGTTTCATCTCGGCGCAGATCTGACGTCATTCAATCTCGTGAAAGACTCCTCTATCAATCTGATTACTACTATACCATTGATAGTCGTCTAAACCACGGAATAGACCATTGTCTTGCTTTCAATAGCTTGCAGAAACAACAACAGACCATGCTGTAATTCGTCTCTTGACTTGAGTTTCGTATTCTGAAAAGCGCAGGAGTAGATAAAATCAGAAATCGACGGTGATTTTGAACACTTTTGATCTCCGATGTTCTTTTCCATTTCTGTTTCCCCAACATTTCGGCACCTGATGAATAATCCTATCTACTTTACGTGCCGATAAAACACTCGACGTCCTATTCATTTTTGAACATTGCTATTGTCCTATGATACTTCCGGTTACTAAATGCAATCATCTCTTTTGATTGCTTCATACCCGTTCATGTTTTATGGTATTCACCCAGTTGACAGTTTCCAGCCATAATCGCATCTCAATTCATGAGAACCCATTGCGGCATATTCTTTCTATGTGCCACAGTCCTAATGGCGGTATTGAAGTGCTCGCATCCCCCCCCCCATATTCACAGTACCGCGATGAAATAATGACTAATCCCCTCACAACGGGGACCACACTTCACTCATTCTCGTTGTCAACCATTTCGATTGAAAGCGGAAGTTCTTCTTAACCGAGATACATGAAACCTGAAATATACGCGTCATCCCTCTTGTGAGTCTTTTGTTACTTCACGTGCCGTTGAGTTAGCATTCCGATCTCCTCAACCTCCAAGCGGTCATCTCAAGTGAATAGACCGCCGTTTGAATGAGATTTGTCATGTTAGACTGGGTGAAAAGTCAGGCTCATCGTGGACCGTTACGCCATAACGGGGAAATAAGCAAATGCGCCATCATGGTCAAAAAATAAACAATTGTCTTCTTCAACATTATGGCGCAAATGCAGACTATTGTGCCATAGATAGCAGCGCCAGTAGAACGTAACTAATGTTTCAGTAGGCTTTGAAAACCAAGCTGCTTGGTATATCCAAGCAGCTTGAGAAAAAATATCAACAGAGATGCTTGGTTTTTGCACTACTTGGTTCGGGTACCCGGCTGCGAGCGAGAAAGTGCAAGCCGCTTGGTTTTAGGCCGGGTACCCGAAAAAAATTCGGGTACCCGATGTATTTGGCACGTACGCATGCGGCTCTCACTTCATTTTCAGTCACATTTTTACATGATATCGGTGGGCGAAGAATGCATTTGCATTGTAATTCGCTATAATCTCGCTCCAGATCACTTGGTTAGGGTAATTACCATAGGAAACGTGTGCAAATGCATTCTTCGCCCACCGATATCATGTAAAAATGTGACTGAAAATGAAGTGAGAGTCGCATGCGTACGTGCCAAATACATCGGGTACCCGATTTTTTTCGGTTACCCGGCCTAAAACCAAGCGGCTTGCACTTTCTCGCTCGCAGTCGGGTACCCGAACCAAGTAGTGCACAAAACCAAGCATTTCCGCGTCAAGCATCACTATGCCTTCATTCCAACCGGGTACTTGGTTTGTCTGCTTGATTTTAAAAGCCTATGTTTCAGTAACCATTATCACGTGACTTTCCTTCATCACCCTCTAGGTACACGTTCAGAGGAAGAAACCCCCTTCTTTCACCATCCCTGGTCTCTTTACCCTCTCCTCCTCTCTCCTTACCTCCCCCATGTCCCATAAGCGGGAACCCGCAGAGTTGTTTTCTCTTCTCTTCTTTCCGTTTTCCAAACCGTTCTCCCATCCCTTCCCGATTAGGGCCAATCTGACAGGAATATCACGTGGAGTGTTCATTGTTTTGTGGTTCATCTCTTCGCAATGATTGTCTCTCTATGGTCATGAGAGACAACAAAAGAGGAACGAGGAGTGAAAGACAACACAGTCACCATGTAAAACCACTGTAGACGAGGCCGTCTGTTCAATATTTCCGCTCCTGCTAATTGGCCCGCGATTGTTACTTCCGTTGGTTATATATTGAATGAAAGTAAGTCCAACGCAGAAAAATACTGCCAATTTTTTGGTGGATACTGCCACTCGAAGGTAGTATCAAGAACCAAACTATATTCCAGTTGTTGTATCCACCAACAAATCTGATGATTTGTTTCTGTGCGCAAAAATTACAGTATTATCCGTTTACTTGCGCTTTGTTTTCGCTGATAGGTACTGTTTCCAATCAGGAAAGTCTATTTGTCACTTCCTCTGGTGAAAGACAGGTGCGCCACGGAACCAATCGCCACGGAGCTGAAAAATACAGAGGAATGGCGAAAGTTCCATTTCACAATTATGGAACAAAATGCCCATTGCCCTACTGTCATTTACCCCTCTTCCCCTCGTTTCATACTTCTTATCAGTAGTTAAATATTTCGTTCGGCAGTAAACAGAAGGTATGAAAGTTGTGGATAACGTCATTAGGGTCTCTAAATCGTTAGTGTCGTGTTTTTCTCATTCAAAATTAATTCACGACGCTTATAGAGATAACCGCTTCGTGGAAATTTGATGATTGAGACATTTCTACTTCACTTTAGAAGCCCCCAACCACCACCAGAGAACTGATTGTTGTGATGTCTACCATCTCGTTCATCTGAACTCGTGTTTTGTGCTCATCGGAATGTCCGTTAATTATTTATCGAGTCCGCGTGAAATCGTCTATTACATCTTGTGCCCTTTATCCGAACTCTAAACGCAGTACTTCATTACAGAACGAATCATGTCTGTCCACTTCCTTCTGATGCACATGTCAATCACGATGACGGTATCGCTCATAGGTGCGTAAAATGTCCATTTTGAATTGTATAATAGCTATGCTTCAACATTTCTCCAACAACCCTCTGGGCATGGTCTGAAAGAAAACAATAAATCATAAAGCAGCCATATGGGGAGTCATTGAAGTGTTTCCCGCGGGGAAATCAGTGTCCTTGACGAGTTGAGAGAGCGATTGATTTGTATAAATTGATCTCCCCATCTGGACGTGCTGCATAGACTCCCCATATGACTTCTTTTAAATATGCTAGGCATAGAGATCAATGAAATTTGAATTAGTCGTTCGATTGGATACTTCGTCATTGTAGGCAACCTCTTCCTCGTCTTCGTTATCTTCCGTGGCAACAGTGTCGCCAGGCGTCGACTTTCTCCCGTACAGGTGTGACATTTCCACATACCAACTCTACTTACGAACTTCTGAATTTTAATCAAGGCAAAGTGCTAGCAACTGTGTTCTGTTCCTATCTGCAATGCATTTGTCGTCGATTAGGCATTTGAAAGGTCGGCACACGTGCTCTAAAGTTTGCACATCAACTTCCGTGTTTTAGTAATGTAGTCCGCAGCGCGTAATAGCATTACTTCAGTTGCTTACAATTTAAATGCTGCACATTTGATCATTCTTTGAATCCGCACCCTTTACGAGGATTAGTGGACTTGCACGGTTTACCGATCATGGTACTTCCGTTAGGTACCAGGTCTTCCAGGCTTGCAGTATGCGCAGTAAGTCCATAGAGGTTATTTCATCATGTACTTCTTCTTCTCTTACATTCTGTTTTTACGACTGTTCGAGCTCCGCAGGCAATTGACTCTTATGGCGGTCTGCATACTTTGTGACCGCTCTTTCTCTCTGCACTCTCTCACACTTTCATGAGCTCGCTAACCCGGCTCATATAAGTTTCTCCTGTTCGGAGAGGAATGAGAACGTATTGCTTGTCTAATGCCAAGAAAAGACAGCACACAGCAGCGGGGGCTGGACTTATTATCGCGCACAACACGAAACTGGAGAATATCGTAGAACCCCGCATTGGTCTCTGGTGAAATAGGATGAAATTTCATGACTCCGGTCCAAATATTTCGGTTCGCGCGCTCCCGAAAATCACAAAGACAACACCAAAACGGACTTGATTTTTTTATCCGAAAAGGGAAGCAGCTCATTCGCAGGGAAAACGTTGCTCTCAATAAACATTTCCGGCATCAAGATGCATTCACCGGAAATGCGCAATCTCACGTATCATGCATATAATGTGCTGGAAAGCAATTTATTTCCCGGTCGAGGGAGAGATAATGATCAATTCCCATCTAAAGTTCTGGATCACATAATCGGGCATGATTTTTAACCAAGGCCGAAAAATTGGCCTAGCTTCTTTTTACTTTATATAGACAAAAACTATGTAAATATCTACGATTTTCCAGACAATCATCATTAATTCTTTACTCTCATGCAATGCGATCTGGGCTCCATCAACGCCAAGATGTGTGATTCTCGCTGTCAAAAACAGCGGCAGCTTCAATGCAGCTGCACGAACACCACGTAATGCAGTCATCACGTGCATCTTTTGCAACAGCAACGGAACCGCTTCCGTCGTTTAGGCCTTGAGTCTAGTGCGCTATAACACGGTCATGCATTCACGGGTGTACCGGAAGAACATCAATCCGCCATTCCATAAAGCTTATGCGCGTTCCTTAACGATGTCTGCAATTTTGGCCGAACAAGACTACGTGATATTTGCTGGTTTGCATTGAAAGACAGGGATAAGTATTATGTTGTTGCCGTCTAAAAAAGCACCCAGGTGCAGGGACTTTACTCTATGGAAGCCAATCGAACAATGGCGGGAGCCTGCTATTGTCAGGAAAAATGTTCATTAATGTAAATGGAATGGATCGTGACGTTGGGATGCGTTGTTTGGGTACAACGCGCACGCACAGTTTATGCAGGAAAATGAATTCCAACGAACATTAAGCATTGATGCTTTGCTAGCGAGCAAAAATGCTACCTTCTAGACAAATATTTGTGTGGATCTGATCCTTGAAAGTACCATCAAGGAATTTCGATTCACAGAACTCGAACACTTTTCAGCTGCTCTTGCTACACACGTGCGCAGCTGATTTCCTCTTCGCACTGTTGTCATTGGGATTGGAAATTTGGCTGGTGAGGCCAGAGTTCAAATGGCCAAAGATCAAAGATCAATCGTTCAGATCAACACTCAATGGCCGTACTTCAGCGGGCCCGATATACTGTGCAGAACCGTTCACTTTGTCCAGGTAATCCCCATTCAGGTAACGAATTAATTGTTCCGCTCCAGGCCATTCCGCTCTACGCATCGCCGTTCCTGCTTGTCGCCATTTCGGCCGATCGATATCAGGTGAGAGCATACGGTAGTTGTGTTTCGTGTTGGGACGCAGCGGCATTTGGACAGAGACCAGTCAAAATTCGTGGTTTCTGTTTCCGAGAAAGCGACAAGTTTCAAAGCGAATGAGAGATAAACGTCAAGGAGAGAGAGCGACGATAAAATGTTAGATTTAGCTGCCCTAATGCTCACGTAACTTCTGAGATTGCAACGTTTGAGCATCCACGCGAAAATTGGAGTACGCGCAAGACATTATACCACTACATCTGACACTATCATCATAGGTAGCAGAAGGGACTAACATTTTGAGACAAAAACCTGCATGTTTGTGCTTAACATTCCGTGCCCTTCATGAAATTAGTACCTGCGATGTTCCATATTGTCACTTCCCCGAGCAAAATTGCAGCGAAACGTGTATTCCTTTGCTGCTAGAACGTGACTCTAGAACCCTCATGCTCAGAATAAATAGGATAAAAGACCAAAACTCCACGCATAATTATCTACAAGGTCCATTAACACGGTGGTCGTGCGTTTTCCCGTCTACGACTTCCTATTCGGAGAAATCAACCACATTTCTCTAGATTATACAAATGGGGGACTTTGCAGAATACATTATGGTCACCTGGTATTTAATAGTCGAAAAGTGGGGGGAAAGAGTGGTAAGGAGGAGTAAATGTTGTTATTTTTTTCCATTCGTCGTCCAGTTCTGAAGCAATCTCATCAGAAACTGATCGTCTTGTTTTCATCATTACCGAATCGGAGACAATAACACTGCTAGCAGTACAAAGGGAGAGTGAAAACGACGGAAGGGAACGTACCGGCTTTTGTAACTCCTTGATATTGCTGAATCTGAACAGCAACTACTATTCCAAATATGCATAATAAAGCAGTTTGAAAACACGATTTTGTGGGATGGAAATGATTGGAATAGATAATGAAACGAAATGATTTTCAGGCCATATGCCGTCCACTGGACAACTTTCGTCAGTCTCGATACCGTCGACCGAACTGTCTGGCCGCCATTGCCTGGACCCTTTCCCTTCTACTCTCTGCACCACAATTGTTCATCTGGAGACTTATGGGGTGAGCAACAGAGATGATAAACAGAGGAAAATGCCTTGAAAAATGTCCATTTGGCAATTATGGAGCAAATGTTGCCGTTGTCCCGTATGTAGGTAATACCATGGTCACTCATCGCGCACTGACTTTGCGAAGATGGGAGCTTGAAGCATAGACTTAGAGGTGCCTTGCCGGATCGTCTATTCTAGTTCTATGGTCACTAGAATATGATTATCTCATGAACTAATCACTTAATAGGCCTCGTTTTGCATGACCTTTCGTCCTCAAGACGGGGATCTCTGCGATCCGCAGAAATTGCATGAAGTCATATGTAGGCTGATGGTGGCGTTCGGATGAAATTACACGCACTTCGTAAGATGAAACTGTTTGTGTCTGGGCTCTCTCGAGATCAGACGCTCTCTCGTATCTTCTGTATCTTTCTTTGGTGAATATCGAAGAATTTGTGGTTTTCACTCATAGTCAAGATCAAGAGATCAACGTAGGAAGCTTGCTTCATAAATTTACAGTTGAAGTTATTCCGCGTATTCCAAATTTAGCTGCGTCTGGTCTACTAAGACCAGGCCTTACAGTGTCTACGTACTTTATTAAAATTGGCATAAAAGTCGTGAGTTCATTGTCTCTGTCTATTCGCTCCTAATGAAATGGCGTACTCGCTCCATTCAATTTCTCAATTTCACGTAGGTTCTCCTCCCACTGAATTCAGAGTGCCCAACAGTCCCCCTTTCCTCTCTCAGTCGACCATTATTCAATTGCCTTCTATTGGCCTCTGAAGACCAAGGGAGAAGAGAATGCGCGACAATAAGTAATTACCCACTCCCCGTCTCATGGCTACCGGAGGAGGGAAACGACTACAAAATACCGAGGGGCCACAGATTGTGTGACGCACGCAATTGCCACATTACATAAACTTTACAAATATGATTAATCATTTTTCAATCACAACAGAGGTCCTCTCCACATGTTTGATTATTTGAATGACGCAATCGATTACCTATCATGATAGCATTATGAGTTTATTTTCCCCTAGATGAACTATAAATGCGCAAATCGTTCGGTCAGAGGGCGACGCGAATCTTTTTCAATATGAACATGTCGTTGTTGCGCAAAAATATCAAGGTAAGAGATCGAACGTATGAGTTTATGTAAATCTCTGAGTAGTGCTCTGTACATCAATGCTTGTAGTAGAGTGACGCGTACGGCTTGATATTTGAAGCTCTGACCGGCTGACAATATAAACGCGCTTCGACAGCGTAATCGTTCTTGGAAGTACTCACTTTCCTATTCCATAAGGAAAGTGCAGGAAGTTCCATGAATACTTATTTGTTTCATTGCTTTCTGCAGCCGAGTCTGGGACCTCAAAAGTAGACATGAGGATGGACCCTCATTGAGAATGCACTTCTATAGAAGAGAGCGACGCTCAGAAGAGCTAAAATCGTGGAAACTACTGTCATATTCCTAACACTTCAATGAGGAGACTCCCGTGTTTCCTGAATTTTGAAATGCTTCCGCTACATACTCAATAAGCGTCTATGACATGAGTTCAGAATCACTAAATTGTACGCGAAATTCGGTGATATAGGGGGTCAAATGGTCAGAACTTCTGACTCAGGAGAAACTAAACGTGAGAATAAAGAATTAGAATGCATATTGCAGAGAAGCCCCGAAGGCGCGATGCGGAACGATTTACGGACAGAATGCAGCTTTTATGAAGGTGTGGTTTTTTTTAAAATTATTATTTATCTATAACAGTGTCTTTCAATGTAAAAAATAATTAATAAAAAGTGTGATTGGACGTTTTGAGGATTTCTACGTGGTGTACTTCTCCGTTCTAGCGTGGTTGCTGCCCACGCTTTTGGCTGCATTTTTTTACTACAAGGTTTGGGCATTCTAACTTTTAATGATTCTTTGAGTAGCATGACAGACACTTACTCTATTGCACTTACTGCTTCCTTATGCGCCATACCTATTCTGGTTGGGAAATTATGCTCGTGGAACTACTTATTGCGCAATTTGGCCAAAGGTCGTTTTGGCGGACGATTATGACTGCAACTGTGCGACAACTTCCGTTCTTGTGCATTTTTTTTGGATTTAGTTCATAGTCTCTTCGCATGTATGACTTGCTCTTTTGAGCCCACAGCGACCAAATAAACAGCTTCCTCAGCATACATGGCCATAAACCAACACACGGCTGTAATTTTCCGAGTCACGAGGGTAGCAACTAGTGGTCGATAGCGCGAGACCGTGATTTCTGCTGCTCGACGGAAGAAAAAATATTCCTTTCTCCGATAAGACACAGAAAGGGCAAACTCTGAGATCGGTTCCTCTTTGAATTACAGAAGGGTGCCTCAGATTCCAAAAAATACAGGAAAATAGATTTTAGAAATAAAAATGACACCAAAACTGGTCTGGCCCGAATTTTAAAGATAGAAAATTTTCATATTTTTCTACAGGTGTGCAAGGCCGTCTGGATGTCGCATCGTCCAGAATCGGGTATTGTCGAGTGCAATGGAAATACTGAAGAGAAGAGCAGGTAATAGAGAATTGAAGTATAGAATTGGCTTCAGAGTCAGTTCAAAATATCTAATACTAGGGGCTAGAAATCAGTATATGTATTTATCATCGTTATTCTACAGATCTCTATGCACTCATCCCCGCACAAACACATACTGATTGGCCCTTTCTCCATTCATTTCCGATGCCATTGAAGGGCCCATGGGAAGAGAAAATTTGGGGATGGTGGTAATAATGGGAATTATATCCTCCTCTGTCTCTTCCGCATCTCTCAATTCCATAGAAAATCGTTTAAGGGATGTTAGGTAAACAATTCACATTATTGAAACGATTGAAAGAATTGGAGGAAAAGCATTGACGTGAATTCATGTGCGAGGAAAAGAAGAAAGGTGGGAATGGATGAGTGTTCCAGCATTGAAAGGTTATGGGGGGGGGACGATAGAGGTCGAGGGGAAGTTCCTTGTTCTCATCTATTCTATTCTTGAAAAAGGACTGGAAAGTGTTGCGAGAGTTTCGGGGACGTGCATATTCAACAATGTCATGGACACTTAGTCATAATCATGCGTATTTGAGGACTTGAGAAAGTTCTTTGATGGGTTTCCGAAATATTTGAAGACAATGTCATGGACATGCCGCAGGCTCATTGCAATGCCATTAACACACCGCCAGATAATTCCTCTGTGCAAAATGTGCTCATCACGCTGCTAGCCATATTTAGCCATTGGTGTATTATTATTCAGCAACGAAAAGAGAGAAATGCCGAAAATTGTAGCCTCCGGCGATGTTGCCATCGTCTTCCAAGAACCAACTTCCTGTTCAATATAAACCCTATTTCCCATTACACCTCTCTTCATAACTGCTGTCTCTATCCATCTAGAGAATACCGCTTGAGAGAGCGAATTTCCAAAATTTCGCGAAAACAAGACACATTTTCGTTCATCTGAATCACAAAGATCGTTCCTGTTTCTCCTGAGGGACCCCAAAACAATAACAAACCATGCGTCGAGCGTATTTCTATTTCTCATATTGGAGTTTGGAACGGTAAAAGAGGGCCTTCATAGAGCTAATTTTCAGCTTCATCACACAAAGCTACATCGATCGCCTGCGCAAGGGATCGTGCGGCCACCGGCGCCAGAACAACGAGTTCGACAGGTGAGCGTGGTGCAGTGGTTATCGTTTAAGGATTGAAAATACACGGTGCAGGTTCGATTCCCTCCGAGCACATATTTTTTGCTGGGGTGAAGTCATTGGAAATGCATGGCGGGGGTGGTGTGTCTGCTCATGTGCAAATTATATTCGTGTGCCCCTAAGGGAGGTATAAAATGAAAGGATGAGAGTGATGCAAAAAGCGGCCAGACACGGAAATGAACAAATTGTGAGCAATGCGATTAATTAGTTAGCATTATTAAGAATTGTCGTGTGTGCAATCTCCATAACGGAAGATAAATAATCCATGAAATAAGAAATATCCTGATATATAGAAGAGACGACAATCCCTCTTACGCGAGTTCAAATCTTGCACGCATTTCGGTATTCTGATGGAAAGACTTCATTAGTCGCGTTCAGATTTTCGTTAAAATGCACATGAGGAACGCTGTTAAGAACTACGTACATAGTGGAATTTCGAAGGAATTCCTGGGATAAAAAATCTCCCTTTTGGTCGTTTCCATCATTCCACTGAAAATCTCTCATTTCAAATTCTTCATCTGCCTTCCAAATAACTGTGTTAATTGGCACGGCATTGTGCATGCAACATGGGTTCAACAAAACGAAGAGATTGGTCGATTAATTCTAATAGTGAGAATTTATTTGGGTAATATTTTTATCTCGTCAGATGACCTCAGCTTACTAAAAAAATATAATATCTTTGAACATTTATTGAAGTGCTGAAACATATTATGTCAGAAATTACTATAGTGTTCCTGATTTCGGTGTTGCAAAAGTGATGCGGTTGATAAAGTTTACGAAGGAGCTGGTTGATATGAAAATTATTTAATACATAAATACAACGTAAATTAAATTTAGAAAGCGGACGCAAACAGTCCGTCTGACGATGACCATCATTGCGTGTAACTTCTTCCTGTGGGCGCCCTTCTGCATCATCAACTTCTTCCAGGCATTCGTGCCCAATCTGATCGGTGAGTGCAAACTACAAAGTACAAAGATCAAACTACAAATTACAGATCCCTGGACGATCTCCATCGTCTCCATCTTCGGCAACCTGAACTCGTGCGTGAATCCGTGGATCTACATCCTCTTCAACCGCAAGCACGTAACGCGTGCGTTGTGCGGTCGACGGTCTGCAGGTATACTGTATGTTTTGAATTCGAACAACTTTCCCGCCAACCCTTTATAAGGGCACTTTTACTTTTTCAAATTCTGTAACGAATTTTCTGCTTGTCTCAGACGGCGATTCCCACCAGTGCTACACGAATGCGCTTCCACATACGGTAATCAGACGACGATAGTCAATTTACGACATACAGTGATCCTATGTGCACCACCGTGTGTGGATACCGTAACCCTGCATTCTTTATTTGGAACGGCGGCGCACTGCATGCATTTATGGAGCAAGCAGGCACTTTCGGAGCACATATTGCATGTGTTTCCTGAATGCTTCTCTCACTGCTTGTTCGGGAAACGAAAGAGTGTGAAAATGAATCTGAATGATTGCTTGCCCAAGGAGGAGAACCCAAGAGTGCCGTGGACAATTGCGCCGTAATGGTTAAATGGTCACTTGAGCCGTGCATTGAAGGCGCTCTGTCCGTTTCACCAATATGGGGCAAAGACCCAAGGCACTCAAGGCACGTGTTTCATCCTTTCTCAGCCCCTCAGTTCACGTTTCTTTGCATGGAGAATGGATTTGTTTTCAATCATCACAATTCTGTTTCTAAATAACGATTCGTTCATTCTCCGTGTTCGGCCCCCATGTTAGACCAGGCTTCTCAGAGCAACTCCAACGCTACCGTAGTACAGGCGCCCCCTCTGGCTACCATGTGTGTGCTTCTTTTACAGTATCCCTGATTCAGGATGCCCGACACGGTCCGAGACCGAGTTCCTCCAGTCTCGGACTACTGCTGCTTGCGTGCCTACCGCCGTCTATCAGGCAGACGCCAGCAGTTCAGCCAAAGCGTCCGTTTCGTCCAGGGTACGGTAACGATATGGATTCAATCTATCGCGAACTGTTTGGTATATAATTAGATCCAATACACCGATAAAATCGTCGCGGAAGTTGATGTGCCTATTTACGACACACTTGAAACATACTTGGATATGCCAAATAATTCAGATAATTGTTCATGGTTCTTGGCTATGGTAGCCAACTGCGAACTGACTATTTTCAGCAGCGCGTCAAATTCACTGCGGACCAATACGACAACGATCATGACCACAATGACCACAACGCGAATGGGCTCTCGGTCTGGCCACGAAACGGGTATGGTAATATGATGTATCGAATGCCTAAAGGATTACTGTATCAATAGTCAGACGATACTACTGTGGGCTACGGTATACTGACGTGCTGTCATTTCAGGTACTCTTCCTTCAAGCACAGCAAAGCGGGAGTGCGGCCCGTCTCACGTGAAAGCTTCTAGGTACGGTAGCTCAATAATCGATTGATAATTAGAGCGATTACTGTATTTACGGTTTCGGTATTCAGGCACCATGACATGCACCAGGCCACTGACTACCTGATGCTACCTGAAGCAACGAAGCTCATTCGATCACAATCTTCCCCGATCACTCACCGTACCTCCTCTGCCTATTTTACGGCCCTCACCACTGGTCTACCGTATCCCAGCAATGGATATGTGACGCTTTTACAAGACCCATCCGCCTCGCCTGATTCAGGCACAGGATACTGTAACGGGGTTGCCAGAGATTTCGTCTGATCTCCCAGTGCTTGTATTGTGTTTAGTGTGGGCGGATCGGGCAGTAGTGTTCATTTTGCGTCGTACTCTCTTGTTTCCCGGTCGTCTTTTCAAGTCGGTTCTCTAGGACATCGGATACAATCGATTACTCGGGTGCCCCTGAAAAGCGGACTGAAAAGACGACCGGAAAGCAGGAGAAGATGATGCGAAAACGAATACTACTACGCTATGGGCCCACACTACTTGTGTTGCCCCATATCGATTTTCGTTTCCATTACTTTAGTCAATCGTCCTTCCACGGTAATCTATCGACAGACTTTCATCGAATACTCCCCCTCAGTCGACTAACTTATTTTCGAACGAAGATCCCCATTCTGCTCTACGAGTCCTCGTCTTTCGCTGGTTATCGCGATCTCACATTTCTCGATTGCATAATTTAATTCTTAAATTCCTAACTTGTAAATATATTATTGTTTCAATTTTATTCAATTTATCTGCATGGCATTGTACCAACAATAAAAAATGAATTGAGATGGACAACAAACATATAAAAAGTGGTCCTGATTGAGTGACAATTTTCAAAAAACGCCATTCTTGCAAGGAGGAAAACAATTGCATTTCGTGAGCAACGGGTAGCGAAAGAATTTCCATTTGTTCTCTGTGCTGCAAACTGCGAAATCCTCCGTAAAACAACAACACTGCTAATATAGCATCAACCATTTGTTTGCTTGTTCAAAGACGCGAAATTAGGAATCGGTATAAGAATTAGCTTCGTGGGTACCCTTATTGCGGAGAGGAAACGGGGGAGGATGAGGTGGAGTTAAGGACCGAAAACGGGTTATGGTATGTCTTCTTCGGGCAGAATACATTACGAGGTTACGGTAACTGCATCTATGGAAACAAAAATATGTTCTGCAGGGGAGGGGCTCGTATAAGTAGGGTGACAACAGGGGTTTATCGGAAGGGTTACTGTAATTGGCTACTTGCCAAACTTGAACTTTATGGGTGCGCGAGCCTGTCCGCCCTTGTTGAGGATTGTCTGCTGCTCCGTCTTGTTAAGCGATTCCTTCTCTTGTCTCAACTCGCTGCGTTCTCGTTCCAGTGCAGACTTCTGTGCCAGCATCGCCAGTCGTTCCTCGTTCTGAAAAGTAGGAAATCTCACCATGTCCCTGCACACCACCCGCACCCGCCCCACCACACAAGATGGATACGACTAATTGCTGGATACGGATGCATTCATTCGATTCGCAAACCTGTCTGCGACGGGTGAGTCTCGCGCAAACCAATTCTCAGTGCGGAGTCCAATCACCGTAGTAGGGAGAGTAGTGAGAGTCAAAGGAGGGAGGAGCACTCTCAGAACCATCCTTCATTTCCATGAATCCTGTCTGTACGAACGGAAACATGTATTTCCGGGTCCAGGGGTCAACACAGCGATTTTCCATGCGGCGGGATTACGGTGGCGCAAGATCAATCGATATTGGGTCGTCTTACTCATAGGAATATGAACACCACGCTGTGGAAATGCCAGAGCACCTTTCCTGATAAGAGAATTGGAATGTTTATCGATTGATGACATTATTACGACATGGTTGGCTGAGTGCCAAGCAATTTTGGCCCTGCGCCAACAACAACCCCTGAATCAGGAAACTCACAAATCGTCTTTCGCTCTCCTCTGCACTCTTCAGCTTCGACTCCAACTCGCGCTCCAGCTGCAGACAACGCGTACGCGACTCCTCCTAAAACGAAGTATAATACGTAATCTTGAATTTATGAAAATCGTATTTTAAAACAACCGTAACCGGTCATTGAGAATTTCCTGACAATAACACTAATGTTCCAACGACCAACTTGCACCAGCAAAATTCAGCAAAAATATTAGATTTCAAATAAATCGTCTACTCGAAATCAGCAGGTTCCTTTTTTCCCATTTTCTTTCATGAGCGGACACCGGCACAATGGCTCAATCATGTCTGTTGGGCCGATTCGATGAGAAAACGACAACCGTTTGTCAAAAATCATGATATTTTCATGAAAACTCGTGGCCTCATTCTGTGAAGCGAGAAAACAACTACACAATGGAAACAATGACAAGTATCGTACCTCTCGCTTCGTTAACTCCGCCATCTCCTCCTGCATCTCGTGCTCGATCTGCGCGCGGAGTCTCGCCTGGAAGAGGTTACAGTAATTGGAATGGCGCTAAGAAATAGATTGGCAAGATGCCAATAGGCCTACCTCCATCTCCATGCGGGCATTGGTGATGCGCTCTGCCATCGCGGCCTCCAGTTGGCCAACACGTGAAGTCACCTGATGAGTACAATTGTTTGTAATGTTGACATAACAGTAAAGTTACAATTACAGCAACAATTTATTTTTTCACCTAAGACCACTTTTTTCTCTTTTAACAGTACGACCAATCGCTGACCCCATTCATAGACATGCCACTACATCGATTCACATTGTTGCTCAAGGTACTCGTCAACTATTGAACTAGACTCCCATTATCAGGCAAGCGTAGAACTATCAAGCACATTCATCACTCTACACACACACGTGAAAGCAATTACCATGAAATACAGTAACCCAATCAATACCGTACCTGTTCCGAGATGCGCTGCTCGATCCATGACGCGGCCGATTCGGAGAGGCGCGTGGCGTCAAACGTGGCCGACTCCAGTTCACGGGCGATGTCACGCGGAATGGCCTCGGACGGAGAGCGACGGCTGAAGCTTATAATTTCTTTATTAACCAAATATATAAATTCTAAAAAAAACATAACGGTAAAATAACAATTATCGGTGGTTCGACTTATGGTTTTTGATCTAGAACGATCAGAGATTAGCAAAAATCGCAAAAGATCAGAATATAAACAAAGTGTCTGTGGCCTGGAATCTATAGGTAAAAGCTCTTGCACATTTCTTAATTCGAATGCATCGAGCATTGGACCATAAACTTATTTAAATCCCTGATTCAGGGAGGATACAGTACCCCCTGCTACCGTACCTCTTCTTCTTGAGCAGACTGCCCAGTGAGTGGCTGCCGTCGTCGCCTTCACCGCCATCTGCAGAGGGACTGCGATGTCTCCGCCGCTTCTTCTCCTTCCTGCAACGAAAATCAGGATTACTGTAGGTGTGGCACCGGGTGATACCATGATGGATTACGGTAGAACATCACATGAAGAGCAGCTACGTAACGTTATCGGTAAATAACCAGTGCAAGCAGCAAGTTCAGAGTCGCAAAAGGCAATTAAAATGACACTGAAGGCACATGAACTAATTACTTGCTATTGCTTACCAAGTTCAGTCAATAAAACATGCCCTACTAAAACCATTATCTGTACCCTCTGTACCACTCCATAGCCAACAGAAGCGCTGTACAACTATTCAGAAAATCGGGTGTGTGAAATCGGGATGACACCATTTGCGCAAATCGTAATTTTTAATGCCGTTCAGTAATAAAGCTAGTGATATACTTTTATTGGGATAGGTTGTTTGCAAATAACAAAAAAAAGCCGTTATGCCCAAATCTCGTTTTAGGCTTTGTGCGCAAGTGATGTCATCCCGTGAAATCGTGTAGATAGAACCGCACACAGTAACCAGGGAGGCTCTTGCAGCATACTATCGCTATAAGCGCATCCTCACGCTTTTCAGCAATTCCAGGAACATAATTCTCTAAATCGAACAGTGTATACGATATGCCTACTCAACCAAATAAATCATCTACCATACCTCTCCGATCGATCACGACTCCTCGACCTTTCCCTCTCCCTCTCTCGTTCCCTCTCTCGGTCGCGTCGGTCTCGACGATCCCTGTCCCTGTCTCGACTTCTGCTGCGACTCCGACTGCGTGGCATTCTCTGGAACGAGATCAAACTACAAAAGATCAAAGATCAAACTACAAGGTATTCAAAGTGCCTCAAACACTCTGCGATTCCCAAAAATTGGCCAAAAATACGTCTAAAACAGGCTTTATGCTACAACGCGCGTGCTCGCTTGCAAAAAACAACGAAGGTTCAACAGTCATAACGATGAGATACGGTAGTGGAGGCGGGAAAACAGGCATTCAAAATGATACACTCGCCAGGAATTCAAATAGAAACAACACATGGCCTCCCACTGAAGGAGAAGGCAACAGACACTGCGAAATGAAATGAAAGGTAAATACCCGAGATCCGCATAGAGAAATCCGGCTAAAGCTAATACAATCATATTTCTTTTTTTTCTAGCAAGGTGCGCGATTTTTGACTACAATAGCGGCAAATATCAATATTTTCTCACAGTATACGGTAGTGAAAGTAGGACTAGTCGATGACGAGTCTACGGTACAAATGTGAGGGTGGAGTCAGCTGGGTCAGACATTTTACCTACTTGGCTGTCTGTGGGGGGAAGAAACAATGAAGCGACCACTTCCTAGCACAAATCGACGCAGGAATAAAGAAAAGTACAACAAGAGTGATTATAAAAAGGGTATTTGCATTAGTTTATATTAACATAGCCCTAACAACAGAGTAAGAGTGTGTCTTAACAATGGGTGGGAGCTGCTACGCAGTCCACGAAGTCAGTCAGCAAGGGGCTGCCACGCAGTCTGATCGGCCGCTACAATCGGTCGCTCGCGGTGTACGGGCTCTCGCGCGTGTCGCGGGGAGTCCATCTGGAAAAAGCCCATCGGTATTTTAGATTTTCAAAGAATAAAATCCGCAGCATATTATATATTATGTTATCAATTTGTAAAACTAAATATCAACGAGACCGACATAACGTCAACAGTATGATATTTGTTTGCATATATTATTATCCATTCATGACTAACACGGCGACTCCATGTACTATATATGCTGTACTTGCGTCATTGAAGCGCTAGGTTTCTACGAATAACGCGCTTCTCACCTCAGTTTGTCCAACTTGAGCATTATGGTGGGCGGCTTGGCCATGTTGAGACTCTTGCAGTGCTCGACGATACGGGACGACGTACGCACTATGTTCTCGCCTGCAAAGAGAAGTCACATAATCAATCAATAATGAGCTCACATACGAAAAAAATGATTGCTGTAGCAAAATTACTAAATTAAGGTATAAGATTACTGTTATGCCCCCATAATCTCCTAGTATTTGTCTACCTCTCCAAATGTTCATGATCTGCAATTTCCCAAATCATGTCCACTTCAGTTGCCGTCATAAGATTACTGTATTACCGCACGCTTTCCGTATTTTCTCGGTCTGATTACTGTAATAAGGCTATCGTAATACCGTACGCACTCAGCATTTTGCCTCATGTGGTTATTGCAGTAAGAATACTGTAATACCGTACCTTTCCAGTACTTGATCATACTCATGGTCTGCAGTGTGGCGATGATGTCATCGTGGTGTATCTTCGACATTCGGGACAACTCACGTACGGAGACATCATCAATCTGAAAGGGACAATTAGCAAGAAACAATGAAATTTAATTATTATATAAAATGACTAACGATAATTATTACACTTGAACTTAATAACAACTTTTTGAATTTCATACAGCTCATAAGCTCATAAGCTCTTGAGAAATTCAGACATGGCAATGTGCAAGTTGCGCAAATAGGGTGATTTATCGCAGCGACACATGATTTTAGCTAGCCTAATTCGCTCTTACACCAATATGAAACACCTCTAGTCTATTAAGCTGCAACAAAGTCCCAATAATATTCTCTTTCGACACACATTCTGTAAGAAAGAGCCAGAAAATTAAAAAAAAGCACTGTTATAAATCATTGCAGACACTTTCAAGGCAAAATCTGATTAGTAGGCCTCATTTCATTCCTTCCCCCTCCTCTTCATTCCTCCTCTCTTCCCGCATCGCACACGGTCGCCCTCTCCCCACTCCGCCCTCTCTACAATGTCCGAGGGGAAGGAACAGCCCGAGAGCGAGGACGATGTAGGCTTAGACCAAATAAAGCTTCATCACTTTGCTCCGCCCCCTTTCAGGCACTCACAGAGGCCCTGCAGACGGCGTTCAAGATGACCAAAGCCGAGCCCATCCCACCCGGTCTCTACAAGAAGCTGACATTCGAGTGCACCATGGCGGAGAAGGACTTCGAGGTACTGTAGAGTGGAGCCGTGCCGAAATCGGGACCTGCACTATAGACTATGCGCTACGCCTACCACATTAAAAACCGCTCAAGACCCAACCTTTTCGGCAACCAGATCAAACATCCTCTACACCAAAAATGTGCAATTTTATAGTCGAAAATACACTATTTTTTAGTTAATTTTTGGTTTAACAACATGTAAAATAGTACTTAATTTCTTGCAGCAACCTCCGTTCACACTCAAACGCGGCCTCGTCCTCTCCGTCGACCAGCAGCACGATATCAACAACAATCTCATGTCAGTCGAGTCGGACATCCGTAGTTTAGTGCTAGGGATTTCGGCAGTAACAGGCCGTTGTCGGAGAACGGCAATGGAGCTGCTGACGACGGAATTCTCACGTCAATCAGAAACAACCATAACGGACTTCCGTTGTTTAGGTGTAACAAGAGGAATACGGTAGTCAGAGCTAGCGACCAGTTAACAAGTACAGTAGTCTGATGAACACAGTAGCCTCAAAGAACAGGGTCATCCCCACTTGCCATTATAGTGCCGGCGACATCATCATCTCCATCAATGATCAATTCCTCGTCAAGCCAGGCGCCAAACTATCGGATGCACTCAAGGCAAAGTCTCCCGCAGTGGTAAGATGATATCGAGATTGGAACAATTAAAAAAATGCACCACAATCCCAGTTCAAGATCTGCCATTTCAAGACGATCATGCAAGAGACTACTGTAAGTCGCAAGGTCTATCGTAGTCTCCGTATCATGGATATGATTTTAGCCCCTGCCCGACGATCTGCAGAAGCGGCCAGGGTACCAGTACCGATGGGGCATCATGTATGGCATCAAGCGACTACCATTCGGACTCGTCGTCAAGGCCTATGAGGAGAGGGTACGGTATCTCTTCGTTGTGAGACCCCTCACTTGTGAATGAACCACATCAACTCGCAGTAGCGAAAAGCTACCCACTGATTTCTGGATAGACGCAGTCTAGTTTAGCGATAAAAATCAGAATAATATATTTCTTTACATAGATTTACGTGGTGGAGTGCCCGCGAGACTCGATCGCTTACATGACTGTCAACTACGGGGACGTCATCGTCATGGTTGCCAACGAGCCGGTCAAGAGCGAGGAGAAGGTACGGTATACGATAGAAAGGTTACTGTACACTATCACACTATGTCGTGAATTCTGACCTAGGTCTTCATTTGTTAGAGCTTTCAAATCGCGAACATGACAATTAATCAAATTGTGATGAATATTCACAGAGGCATGCTCTCACAAATAGGATTGAAAAAGTGATACGAGCTCTCGTGCGCTTTCCGTTAACGGCATTCACACAGTGCCGGACAATGTTGGTGGACCATATGGACTTGAAAGGCTTCGTCAAGATCATCATCGAAAGGGCATCGTCCGAACAGGCCAAAGCGGATGTGAAGACGCTACTCGGAGTCAGTTTGCGATATATGTTATGGAATACTGTAACCGGTATCCACTGCTGTTCAGTCACTATTGTTTTCATTTTGCGATATACTACATTAATCTCTCAAAATGCAGGTGCAAAAGGAGATCCCCAAGGACTTTGCGATGCCTCCAGACTGCGCGGAGCTGGCCGACAAGGCGGTCAGGGCGCTCAAGCTGCCCGAACCGAGGCCCATACTCAAGTAAGCGCGCTTCGAACGAGACGCGACAAGTGAACGCGTAGAGATTTTCCTCCCAGTTGCAGGGAGCCGCAGAATTCGAAGCAGGACAGTCCGCATCTCAAGTTCCACGAGAAGACCTTCAACGAGTGCAACATCGCGTCCGACTTCGCACCGGAGAATCTGATGCAGACGCCAATTCGCACCGGATCGCAACCACCACCACAACAACAAGCGGCGGCTGCTGCACCTGCATCCGATCCCACAGCGACAGATAGTAGCAGTGAAGGTACGTGTATAGGGGGGATAGTGATGGTAACCATAGACATGTATAGGGCCAGATTCATCGAAAAAGATAATTTTCAACTTTAAAACAAGCTCTGGCAACCTAATTCTTCAATATGATCAACGACCATTTAAAAACATAGATCAATTTAGAAAAGAACTCTCCACAGAAGAGGCCCAACTCGCCCACCTCACCAGCAGCCAACAGAACACCAGGACGTAAGCCAATTTGTTAATCCCGCCACAAATTCAAACCACTAATTGCAGAAAGTCCACCCCCTACGCCGAGGAAGAAGGGAAGTGTGCGTGAAGTTTTCTCACGAACTTGCTAATTCAAAAGATGCGCGAAATTCGAATTTGAATTTGCAGAACATGAAGAAGACGGTGGATGACGAGTCGAACGCGGGTCTCAAGCCCAAGACGCCGAAGCAGAGACCGCCACAGCAGCTGCAACAACCGCAGACTCCGCAGCGGAAAAAGACCGGCGTATTCGGATTAGGAGGAAAGAGCAAGACGTGAGTTCAGAGTTGAAAAGAAGTGTACTGATGGTATTGAATATATGTGGGGTCTTGACATTTTTCGGTCTAGTACGCGTTAGGATTTGATAACCGAATCCTTGAAAAATGAATGGGCCTACTTTCCGATCGACGTGAAAGCCTTTTCGGAATTTGCTATTTTTGGGCTACAACCTTCGAATTTTACGTTCATCGAAATCGAACGAATCATCGAATGCATTAAAATTTAGTAAAATATAAAAAGCAAGTTTCTGGGTACAATCCGATGGGAGGAGGTAAAAAATTCAGTAACCGATGAGACGTATTGCAGCAAGAGCTGCAATGAGGATCAGTCTGCTAACAAGGTACGGTATGGGCGCTTCTGCAGAGAAAAACGAGAAAATGGCAACGAATATGTTGTTCGATCATGAGCTCAAATAGACCAGGAACGATGTAGAAAAACCATGTAGGAGAAACTTCAGGACAACAAAAACGCAAAGAAGAAGAAAAAGAGCAAGAAGGCCGGCATCACTGACGGCACCGCGGATGACGGGGTACGGTAGAGGAACAAAGGATTACGGTAGTTATGAATCGAGCACGAATATGCCGATTCACTATCAATAGACTATCATTTGAAAGTAAAACGCCCAACTGCCTTTTATTGTAAAAGGGCAGAACCACTATTCAAATCACACCTATGTTGCCAAATTCCACCTGGAACAATCCTAGGTTGTAAACGAAACATTGTCACCCCCGCCCCTTACGCAGGGATAGCGACACCCGCATATTGCCTATTCGTCGATGTACGGGTTATATTTACAAAAAAGATAAACCCCAGTATGTCCTAAGATACGGTATTGCTGCCGTAACCCTACTGATCCTTTTCTTCAGGGATAGCGTCCCTCTCTCGTGGCCTCGTCTACGAAGACTGACCGATTCCACGCACGCAATCTATGCTATTTCGTGTCATCAGAAAACGCACTACGTTTTTTTTCGGCCATAATCCACTAATAAATGCAGTAATGGTGTCGCTGGCTCGATAAAAAAATATTAAAAACTCCTCGATTTGCTGCCACACGCATATGATATTATGAAGTTGATTCGCGCTGCGTTGATAGGCACCCCTTGCTCGTTCGAAAAATATAAAAAAGTAAGACAACAAGTAGGAAAATACGGTAGGTACCGTATCCCAACCAACCTTGAACTCGTCCATCACCTCAAGCAGTCGCCACCACCAGTATGATCGGTAGCTGACCTGCATACGGTAGGAATTAGATACGTTGGATGTGTGTCGATCAATTTTCGAAATTTGTCATTTGATTTTGCAAAGCAGAACATACGTAAATAGGCAGATCTGTTCCGAAAACAATCAACACCAAGAACCATGGTCAAGAAACTAACATTAAAACACCATATAATAACGATTGTTAAATTTGCAACCTTACTTCAAAGCATTTTCATTTAAGGTATCCCTACCTTCCCCAGATCCGACAGCGGCTTCTCCGGTGTCCCAATCCAGCCTTCCCTCGATGAGAGCTCGTAGCCTGAGTACGGCGCAAATTTCAACAGCCTTTTTTTAGACCTTTTTACAATTTTCTAATTTTAAAAACCAGAGAATTTCTTGACGCCGATAGCTCATGAATAGGGAAGAAAGAATATTCAGTTCGACGATAAGATTCTATTACTTCTACTATAGTTGATTTTACTGAACATGAACAACACATCATCTTTTGATAGGCTAGTTCGAAAGGCAACTGGCAATGAGTGTCGAGACTCGAGAGCTTGTCTGTGGGATGAAAATGTTTCACACCGATCAGCCTTCCCAATCCGCAATCCATTTTCTATGAGGATAGACCCATTAACCATTAGACCAGGATTTAGCACAAGTACTATACGTACACAAGTACTACCGGAAAAAAGATGAAATACAGTAATCCATGTTATACCCACTAACTCACTTATTTGAATCAACAGCTTCCCGTAACCCTTCCTCTGGTACTGCGGGAGGACCATGATGCACGCGAGGTTGTTCTCACTGTGCATCTCCTTCGAGAAGTGACCCATGATGCGGGCGCCCGTCGCGGAAACCTGAGGATACGGTAGTCAGTATATCAGTATGGGCATAAGTTTTTTTTTTATATTTCGAAACTGAAATGAAAAGGACGATTTTGACTCTATGCTACCGACTGCAAGATTAACGCAGTGAATCTTCGCCGCTAATGCTCAATAAGAAACGCAATATATCCATGAGATTGATATAGCGTCGAAGTCGGCAATTAAGAGAAACTTTAAATACACATCTCTGATGAACAACACAAAATAGCACTCTGATTTCGCTACAGTAACCCAAAGTGTAATAGTAAGTATAGAAATGACCTCGCATAGGATGTAGAAGACGAACGTGTCCACATCGAAGTAGAGTGTCTTGTGGTCGAGGAACAGCTTGGAAAGGAGGCAAAGGGCTTGACAGTATGTCTGCAAAAGTGAAGCATGTACTAAATAAGTGCAAACTAGGATCTGAAGGCTGGTAAGCGTGCATATCGCATTGTAACAGTCATACATTCCGCACATATGCAAATAGAGGGAACTGTTTTTCCAAGTACGCACAATACGTTCGGTTGACAACTGTACTCCCTCTTTCTTTCATCCTTCCATTTCATTGTTTCTCTGACCTACACGTTTACACCGATCTCTTATTGGTCGTATAAAGTTGATTTCCATTGTTCAGTGCAATAGCAAGGTACAAACATTGCTGCTCTCAGCGCTTCATTTATATTTGCAATCTGAAACACATTCCCACCTTGTTTGCCTTGCCCATCACTTCGTACAGTGAGATGTTGCCGTCCCTGTATACTTCATCGCCCGGAGGACATCGGCGCTCGCACAGCTTCTGAATCAATCAATTACGGTAATAAGATCTTAACCGTATAATAACCACCGCGATTCTACAGTTAGCAAGAGATCAATCAATACCCCCCACACTAACCATTCTAAACCGCATTCAGTCACCAACTCAATAGACTAGCCTACACTATCCACCAATTTCAGAAGCGAATCAATCAATATCTCATACCTTGTGTTTCGTGATGCGCTCCTTCTTGTCGCTGTACACGAGGCAGAAATCGCAGATGAACAGTGTCAAGTTTGGGGTGTCCTGCAACATAAAATACGTTAATATGACAAATATATTATTTTTTGTCCATTTTTTTTCAAATGTCCCATTAAATCATTTTATCTTTCACCAGCAATTTGATTAAGAAATCAGTTAATAACATCACAGTCGTTCAAAAGCGCAGCGTGTTTCACGAAAATCGTAGGTTACCCAATTCATGGGCCAAAAATTGCGCGTCGCATTCAACCAAAAACAGCGCGATATCGGGGGTGAAAGATATCTGCGGCGCAATGAACACGCTGCAATTTATAGCCAAGAATTAATGGCCCATCTCTCGTTTTCATACTATTACGGAGATTGCGAAGACGACTATGACTAGCAAAACATGGTTAGGTTGACATGGGTACGCGGAAAATTGGATAACATTCAGCAAGATGAAAATGCTTCAACGTTAGAGGAAGATGAGGGGAATAGGGTCTTTCAGTCAGGAGGAACAGGGTCAAGGAAAAAGTCTGGGCAACCAACCTGATATGGGTATGGTGAGAAGTACCATGTCGTGATCTCGTATCCGTTCATCACAATTGTCTCCACGTTCTTCACTTTCGTCCTCTGAAACGACATTTTTCGCTGTTTAAAAAAAATTTGCTAGTGATTCATGTCAATTTTAAGACGCATTGCAAGAAACCGATGTCAACGAAATGAACGTTATGATAGAAACATTGACAACCTTTTGATATGTTTGTAAACTAGTAAACATTGATGAAAATATCTCAGAATACATTCGTTTCTAAGAACAAATCCGATCAACGTATGTGTAAAACAGCACATATGTAAAAACAGGTGAATTCTGCATGCGCATTCACTAAAAAAATGGCAAGATTTAACAGCTTCAATCAATGCTTTCTTTAACTTCGAACTCACATTCAGATACCACTCTAACGGTGTAAGATTAATTCAGGAAATCAGAAGTCGTTTTCTAGCCGTCGCTGATATTCACATATCGATTAGCTACAGTATACTTCACCGATAGTCCTACCGTACCTCCTCATGCTCCTTCTCCAGTCTCGCCGTCGTCGCGTCCATGTCATCGTACGACGTCTGCTGATGGTGGAACTCCACGTGTATCCTGTAACGACGACAGTGGGAATAGTGGGTAGATTAATTTATCGTGAAAGGTGCCAAAGTTCTATTAATCCACATTCAGAACCATATTCAATCAAATATTACTTGTTGGGAAGCAATTCACCGGGCTGCTATTAGACGAGTTGAGTAGGACCCCCAGTAAATACAACAAACATTTGAGCTTACGGAAGACCCAGACCCAAATTTGCTTGAAATATTCCAAGAGTAACTACGGATACCGAACTTTATGGCTCACCTCTTCTGCGATCGTGTAATCGTGCCCGAATTGCTCGCCTGCGTCGCGTTCTCCACGCCTGAATCGGGGAATGAATATCGATTTATTGAACTACAGTAAGAGTAAGCATCGTGTGCGGTACTTATTTTTCCACATTGCACATTATCAAACTTTTACAGTTTACTTGACCATATCGTTGCATTGAGATTCTGGCCCGTCAAAGCCCGCAATTTAATGCTTGGGCGCCATGTGATATGTACGCTATTCAGGCTATGGACGATGTGAAGTGAAATACACTCTTTACTCATTTAGAAGTCCTACCAACAGCTTAGCAAACAATCAAGACGAGAATCGACGTCTATTTCATTATTCCAATGAACACGTCCATGAAGGCTTTCCCCCAAGTAGAAATTCCAAATATGAACATAAGAATGTCTCACCAGTGGGGAGCACCGCAGGACTGCACAGTGCGGGTTGCAGTGCGCGCTCCACGAACCGATCCCGTTCCACCCACTCGTCAAGTCTGAAATAATGACATTATAAATATAGTAAGTTCAGTCTATAAAGAAGGATAAATACAGTGAGCCCAGTAAACAGCAAATAAAATCAGTATTGGCAAGATCGCGAAAAATAACTAAAGATAAGTAGCAAATGTCATGGGATGGGACTTCGCTGAGCGAATTTTTTCACCTACGGTGCTCTGGAACCTAGCAAATTCTTATGGTATGCATCCTGCAACTATTTCATTTTGATGAAGGAGAGGTACTACCAACCCATTTTAATTTTCTTCTCTTCTTCCCATTACGCGCCGTTCACTCAAAAATGAGAATGCGTTAGTAGTAGGGTAGGAAATCCAAGCGAAAGTGCACATTTCTGTCGTCTAATTCCATAGGAGCGGTTGTCCATCACATGAGAGAGACAACCGCTCCGAGGGAATTAGACGACAGAAATGTGCACTTCTGCTTGGATTTCCTACCCTAGTTAGTAGGCCATATCACCATATCATCTTGACATCACCCACCTCCTATCCAGTCCCTCGTAGTGGATGTAGTACAGACGATGCGTGCGACTCTCCGGAGGCGTGTCCGACTAAACATCTTTTTCAAATCACGTCTCACTGCTTCTAGCAGTGAAAAAGCCAGGGACAGACTTCACACCGTAGCTGTCCAGATCAAATGTTGAAATTAAAATATCTCTTCACTACATTCAGGGAATTGTAAATACTTACAAACCTTCTCTGATCCATCCTGAGATCCTTCCCGATGCCGTCCGTCCTCGCTCTTCTTGTCGTCTTGACTGCGGGGAGAGGCCTGACAAAGAGTGAAATTGAATTATTTTCCTTAGGGTTAAGAAACTGATAAGCTTTCAAACATGCACAAATATGCGAAAAAGATATGCATCATGAAACGCACAAGCACTAATTCTCGTATTTGTATTCACTTTCACCAACATGTAAGCTATTTCGAACTATATAATCAATACATTCTTTTTGAGTCGTACTCTTCATACAATCAGAACAAATACATCAAAATGGAAATTAATAAGGTTCGAGCTACAAAACCGCCTGCTTCGCACAGTTTTATGAAAAAAGGGATAAATGCCGCTGTGCTTTTGCATTTCCTTAATAAGTTTCAATCCTACTAATTTAAGACAGACCGATACTTTTACTATTAGTAGTAAGTTTTTTTTTCTTGATTACTACGAGTACCTTTGGACTGTCCACTACTCCATCTATCTCGAGTCGCGGCCGTTTCGCATCCGACGGCTTTTTTCCGTCTTAAAAATATATTTTTTAAAACTTAACTTGTACAAAATACGGAAAAATACGATCTATGAAGAAATAAGGAAATATCTCCTGTACCTTGTGACAATCGTGCGGCCTTCTCACTTCGATTATTCAGTAGCTGCCGCTCACTCACTTCTTTGACCTGAAATGAGACCATTTTTACATTTCCCGCTTAAAATGAGCAAACAAACATATGAAGAGTAAAAATTAAATTGTTAATGCCATTTTGAGTGACTGAATAACCATTGACGTCTTAGAAATCATGCAAATTCGTCGTCTTCTGCGTTAAAATTAGCAAGAAAAGCTTTGTTGACTTTGTAGAGGATATTGCGAAATTGATGCTCACATCGATGAGATTTGAGATGAACTTCTCGTCGACGGCGCCGTTGAACCGCTTGACGACGTAGAAATCACCGATCTGCAAAAAGCTAACATTCCAACGAATTGAATATGTGTGACGAAATTCACGTGGCACCCCGGTTAAACGGCTATTTCGGGGTATAAACAGAGAAAAACTCGGTGGATTAAGGCAAATCTAGCCTTGAGATCGTCGGTATCGAGCAGCGGCGGCAGCAACTGCTGCCCCTTGCGTCGCATTCCCGTCCAATCTGAAGAACAAAAATGTTCCCACAAGAAAAATTGGACAATTCGAGGCGAAATTGAACGGATTTCGATATACACGAGGTCTACACTGTGCCAACATACCCTAGACACACGCAAAAAGCAAAAACAAGCTATTTTAGTGGAGCAAAACAGATTCGAATCAAGCGTCGAAAATCGAAGCGAGCGATGGCTCCTTGCCAAGAGGGAACGCGACACAACCGCGCGCGTCCAAAGTGCAAAGTACTGTAGCTCGGCGGCGCAGACACGTGATTTGGACAGGCACTTTCTTTGTTGCAACTCTCTGCTACGATGTTTTGGTAACTGAAATTTTTGTGTTGGATGAGTCATCGACGGATGCGTTATTGGGTGAACAACTGTGTCATGTTTCAGTGGATCTTTTGCACACAAAGTGATGATGAGGCAAGAATTTATTTAATTGAGACACAGAGTGATTCAATTGATGTCAACTTCGATCAAAGAACCAGCCACGTGGGGATCATGCTGCTGGTCGGGCGACGAGTAGCTGCCAGCGTCTTCCTTGGTTGCCTGCAATTTGAATTTCCCGCCCAGCCTGAATCAGTGCTACCGTACCTTCTCGATGACGAGTGTGCCGTCTTCAAGGACCTTCACGGGGCTGCCCACGAGCTTTCCTGCCTGCAGGAGGGCTAGAGATCACGGGGGTTGAGGAGAATAAGATGATTACAGAAACAGTTAAAGATAGGTTATTGGAGAGATTCAGACTGTGAACGACTTACTCTGTCCCTCCATCTTCCGCAACCGAGACGCTTCTCCCCAGCGAGACACAGAATCGTCTTCTGAATCAATAGAACATCGTCAATCCTGCCGTCTTGCCGACCGTTTACGATCGTTAAGAGACGCTATCAACACATCGAACAGCAAATGGTTCCATCCTCGTCAACTAAATTACTGTCTATCCTCCCTCCTGAACTCTCTGTATGTTTAGGGGGAAATGACCGTTTGTTAGAGACAATCGCCCACAGAAAACCACTGGTCAAGGTCAACAAGGAACGTCGCGCTCCCCAAAAAAGGAGACGCAGAGTAGAAAGACAAATTCACTGATAAGCACATACGGTCACGTATCACTCTAGTAGCGACCCTTCTCATAAACTATAATCCATATTCAACTGTTTAGATACAATAAATCATATTTTTAAACGTCTGCAATATTGGGGACCACTATCGTTTTCGAATGCGGAAGGTCATATATTTTGTTGTCGCCACAAAACCGACCTGTTCACTGTCTCCCACTTGTCTGACCCATGTCTTCACTTTCTGGCCAATGGAAATCTCCAGTTTCTGGCCCTCCTGAAGAGAAAGAAAGTACATGAATAGAGAGTTCAGACAAACAAACACCTACCTTCACTTCCATCCGCAATATCGCAGCGTGGACGACGGCACAGAAGGCAAGGGCGAAGACAAGACACTTCAACATGATCTGAAACGTATACCAGCCGGGTACGTGCTGAAAATGAACCGAGCAGGATCCTTAAGTACGAAACTCCGGGGTCAATAGCCGTTGAGCGAAGTGAAGAGTGACTAAGGAGAGCACAAAAAGCATCCCAATGCCCCCTGACAGTTGTCGCCGGGAGAGCGCCCTTTTCTCTCCCTTTTCCCTCCTCTTCCCCTGCCCGGCAAACCCGGCACGAGTGCGCAGCGCCGCCTATTGAATTGGCCTCCGCTGGTTGTTGCACTTGTCTTCAGTAAGGGTCAATTCAGACCTGAATCTGAGTATGATGAGTTCGGGCGATGAGTCTTCGTGACTTAGAACGCACGGCCTCACCGGGCCGCAACCCCGGTGAGAGTCCTATCTGAACCAGATACTGAAGACTTTTCTAAACAACAGGGAAATGACTAAGTGACAAAGCAGAGAACTGAGCAGTGAGTTCAAAGATCATTAGGCAAATCTTTCAATACTAACAACTTTGCATTTGTGTTCAGTCAAATTTGGGTTGTTTACGCCAATCATGCAAATCAACGAGCCTCTCCCCCTCATTACACGTTTCACTCCGTTTCCTTCCGTCTTGAAGAGTGGTCGCTCGCCATGGATGAGGTATGTTCCCATCTTGGCAGTCCCTTCTTAGCGACCCCTACTTAGCGTCCCAGGGAGGGATAAGGCGTTCGTCTGTAATCTAAATCTCGGATCTTGTTGATCTTCTTCGTTTACACCCGTTTTGGGAGATAGATGGTAATCGAACGAAATCTCTTCTTTCCTGGTCTGAATCCTCTTTTCCTTGGTTATCCCTATTTGGTGAAAGAGACAACAGGTAGAGGATATCGAAAAGTGACTCGAGAGGGATGAACATGGTCGCCCCAAACCGTTCACTAGCCTTGTCTCTTGGGGGGAATCCTTCTTCGCAGCCCCTTGGTCACTTCTTGGCTGCCCCTATTCTAACGCCAATTCATTGCAGGTCATCGACGATCCCAGCGGCGAACGTGTTCACAGGTTTGTCAGCTTGACAATGGCAGATAGACAATGGTATTTGACAATGCCAATTACAGGCCCGACTCCGACTGCGACACCGCCCTGCCGTTCTCGTTCAGTGACATCAGTACAGGTATGGATGACTACTGGATTCATCCACTCCAAACAACCGCAAATGTGTCGGGAATGAGAGTAGAGTAGGGTGTCGACAATGCATATCCAAATGTCTCCCGGGCTGTTGGTTTGAAGGAAGGCCGTTCCATTAGTGTTAGGGGAGGAAGGAATACTTCCAAATGCAACTCACTGGCCAATCCCCATTGAGATATGAGCACCCGGTTTGGGGGCAAGTATCTTAATCCGGGGTAAAAGCTTATCCCAAAGAGCAGATGGTTCCGGAATGTCTCCTGACTCTTCTTGACCTGATAGCGGGGAAAAAAGTGAATGAAAGCGAAGAGTGGGGGGAGTAAGAAGAAGAGTGGGACGAAACAATCAAACAGCAAGGTCGCGCACCGTTATTGATGCTTTTGCTCGCCGTTTTTCCCTCTTCGGAACCATCGATGATTACTAACCCTAGCTGTTTTCTTGGTACGGGCTCTCCTCATGTGGTGGACGCCTGTGTATTCTCACATTTGGGTGGCATTTGGCAGTTCCTATGACCTTTCTGTAGTTTACTATAGGGAGATGAGGCACTATCCGTCAGAATTTTTTCTAGGATGGTTTGACCAATGCATTAGGGATGATCACCCCCCCCCCATGGTACTTATGGCTAGATCAAAGTCGAAACGGCTTATCCAAAATGGGGAAGGATCATTCTGACATTGAGTATTCGGCCACGTTTCAGCTCTCTCAATCGACTACACTGACATGGGAAGCAAGAAGAGATCTCAGAGACGACGTCGCGAGCGTTTCAGCAGCCAGGTATCACTGCGTGGCAGCCCCTTCATCACAACACCAATTACGTAGCATTCTCTTCTGGGTAGCCCTTGCGTAGCAGCCCCATATCAATCTCGTGGAACAGATTAATGATCAATCTGGTTGATAATCTCTGATGTCTAGTACTACTCGCCTATCGCTCTTATCATTCGCCCTTTTCACAGCTTCTGTAGTCTGTTCTTGTTGATGAATGATGTTTCTTGGCAGCCCCTTCATTGCTTGTAGGCGCCCCATTCCCTGTCTGCGTAGCAACCCCACCATCGACCATTCAATATCAGTAACTTCTTGCCACGTCGAGTGGTTATTACCCACCCGCACTCCTCCCTCTATTCATTCTTCCCCCTTCAACACATCAAAGCACCTCGTTTCATGCTTGAAAAGTTCTCTCTCTTCGTTCTCTCGCACTCCCTCGTTGCTTCCTCTACCCCGCTATCCGCGTCCCATTCACCATCTCTGGTAGTATAGTGGTTAGTATCCGCGCCTGTCACGTGCGAGACCCGGGTTCAATTCCCGGCCAGAGAGAAACTTTTTGCTGTTTTTGCAGAAGGAAACCGACGAGCCTGCTGAGCTTCTGAAGCCCGACGGCGACATGCAGATTTCGGAGGAGTGAGTTTTCGGCCTCTTGAGTAACTTCTACTGCGACACTAGCACGAAAGTAGCCTAGAGAGGGGTGGAATCACTGACGAGAGAGTGATGCTGATGATGGAATTACTGTAGCTAGCATACTGTAGACTCTCAGTCAGGTTACTGTAGAGTGTTTTTTACAGATTACTGAGCTGCGAACAGTCCGTGGAGCAAATGGACGACGAGAACGTCATCACCGATGGCATCATCCTCAATGACCACGGTAATACTGTAGAGGAGCTACAGTAGTCATAGCAGGAGGGTTACTGTAGCCGTGACGTTTGTAGTTTACGAGTTTTCCACTCAAGAGACGCAGTCTCACATTGCCAACTCACACAGTGCCAGTCTACCCGGATAGAAATGCAATATAATTCACGCCATGAGACATACACCCCTTCGCCCTTTGTGAATGTTCGTACGGTTAGTGAGCACAACGGCTCAAAAGTGTGACAATAACGGGCAATACACCAGGAACTTTCTAGACTACAAACTACAAACAGGCCTATTGGACTTCAAATTCTCTCGTTTAGCATCCGGCGAGAATAAGCCGAAGCGGTCCGGCATCCCAGTGCTCTCCCCGTCAAGCTGGCCTCTATCCAGTGCGTAGTTTGATCTTTGGTCTTTCGATCTTTATAGTTTGTCATATGAACGTCTTCCAGACCGTCAGAGCTTCCTTCGCGTGCGCGAGGAACACTTGCCTCATGCTGTTGCCATCTCTCCAACGTCCAAGCGGTGAGAGAGTGCACTCTTCCCCTCCCCCTACTCCTATCCCTCTGTTGTCCCTGAAACCGGCTGGTGTGCGTAGTAGAGAGGGTACAACAGCGGTGGCTGACAATGGATCTTCGAAATCATACTTCACAGGATCATTTCTGTAGTATGCATTTCACAATACCACTTACACTGCATAGCGTTGCAACCGCGGTGATTGGTACGTGAGCGAGACGCGAGCGGGAAATTGTTCCTTCACGGGAACTTGAGGACCGCGGACGCCGAAAGTCTCTTTTGGTGGCCTGCGCCTCGCTCATCTGAGCGGTTTTATACTGAGAAGATCTATTGGTAGTAAATACATGTGTCGTTTTGATGTCACGACATTCAATTTCATGATTATGAAGAGACATCCCTGTGAAAGTGCGCCATTCATAAAAACACATAACATAGATTCAAATGGCCCGATTGTGTTGAACAATGGAGACCCAAATATCTAGATGAGATGGCGATGAAACTTAATCAACGCGGGTTTGAGATGGGCAGTCAATAATGTTTTGTTTACAGATCCCGCATTCCTCGGCCCACCTCGTCGCACTCCAGACTGTCTCTCATCTCCAAGTAAGGGGTTTCACATACCGAGCGTCCATATCGTACCTTATCCTACCGTATACCTTACAGTGGCTCGCTTTCCCTCGACAGCGCGACTGCAACGAACTCTTCTTTCGAGACCTTCATCCCCGTGTACGCCGAAAGAAACGAGGAGATGGATGATGATGAAGGTACGATGTGAAACATAGCTGGGCCGGGTTTACATATACCAGATATCTTCTGTAACTAGCGGAACTACGCTCACTGCGTGAGCTTCGTTCCGCCAGTGATATGGGGTCCGTTCGGATAAGGGTCTTATTCAAGCATAATGACTTTGTGTTTGACGGGAAGCGCCTCCCGTTGGTCGGCACGCTGCGCGGATCTACATTGGAATCCCTTCGAAAATAACGCCTCCCGTTGGTCGGCCCGCTGCGCGGATCTACATTGGAATCCGTTTGAAGATGACGCCTTCAGTTGGTCGGCCCGCTGCGCGTGTCTACATTGCAATCCGTTCGAAGATAACGCCTCCCGTTGGTCGGCCCGCTGCGCCGGTCTACATTGCAATTCGTTCGAAGATAACGCCTCCCGTTGGTCGGCCCGCTGCGCCGGTCTACATTAGAATCTGTTCAAGATTGGTTGAACGTTCAACGATAAGCTCCGAACGCATCTGGATACGACACGAAACGCTTGAGTCAAGTTGAAAATTGAAATTGAAT
>JACMIF010000428.1:18586-40378 GCA_014805445.1 Diplogasteroides magnus | reverse complement strand
CCCCCCCCCCCAGAGAAAGTAAAGAAAAGTCTGGAAGCTCGATGGAATCAACTGCAAGCGGACTCAACAACTGAGCTTGAGGTGAGGACGGAGTTGATTCGGATTGGCGGCTGGTATGTGAGTTTGGTTATGTTTCATGAAAACTGTAATTTTGAAGATTGACGATCAGTGAAACATAGTCTCTCTTTGACTTGTGCTCTCTCACATGGAACAGTCGACTGCACAAAAGAGACTAATATTTATTATGCGTTCTGACTGAACTGTTGCTCTAGTCTATATATCTCGCATTTGAAACATATCTCGTGACGACGAAATAGCACATATAATGAGAGAGCAGGGTGTCATCCAAGTGTGAGACGCGTACTTGGAATAACAGTTCAGATAGGATGCATAATACTTCACTGTTGCTTTTTGAAACAACACAACGGATCGTGCTTGTGGTCATTGCAAAAATATGTTTCATCGGCTTGATAAATAGGATCGTAAATTTCCTTGATGATTATGATGATTGATTGATGATTTTAATTGCATTCTAACATCGGAATTGTTTGTATTACAATCATTGCAACTTTATCCATTTAACAAACTTAACATTGGACAATCAGGCTTATAGTACCCGGCGAAACAAGAAACTAAGTCAGAATTAGTCATAGCAAAAATGTACGCACTGATAATATGCACAGTGCTCCGCGAGGGGAACTCTATTCTCTGCCGGGCGCTCTCGTCGTCTCGCGCTCTGCCATGCGTCGAAAATTTTGCATTTGTGCGTCGCGACTTTATTACTTCTGTTTTCTCGTGATTCTTTTAATAAAGTGTACATTTTTTGGTGTTCACGTGTTGCTCTCATCCTCCTTTCTTGTCCATATGCTTTTTATATTATTTAGATTGCTATTGATCCAGATTTGGGCTGCCTAATGCGCCGGACTCCATTTTCCGGCGGTTGAACTTCGAAAAGTCCTTGAGGGGCTCTTCGTGGGAGCTCATGCCGGTTGTTACGAGTATTTTTGGTATTAATAAGTCCAAATAAGAAATCGTATCAGAACACATTTTTGATTTTTCTCTTTGTTTCAAAACGAGAATCGTTTGAAGTCGCAAAAATATAAATTAGAGACTTCAAACGATTCTGGTTTTGAAACAAAGGGCAAAATCAAAAATGTGTTCTGATACAATTTCTTATTTGGACGTATAAATGCCAAAAATACTCGTAGCCGCCGGCATGAGCTCCCACGAACAGCCCCTCAAGGACTTTTCAAAGTTCAACCGCCGGAAAATGGAGTCCGGCGCATTAGGCAGCCCAAATTTGGATCAATAGCAATCTAAATAATATCAATAGCAATCTAAAAAAAGCATATGGACAAAAAAGGAGGATGAGAGCAACACGTGAACACCAAAACATGCACACTTTATTAAAATAATCACGAGAAAACAGAAGTAACAAAATCGCGTCGCACAAATGCAAAATTTTCGACGCATGGCAGAGCGCGAGACGCCGAGAGCGCCCGGCTGAGAGTCTGAGCGGGCAGAGTTCCGCTCTGACCGCTTGGCCGAAGCACTGTGATATGTACGGTATTTCGGATGATAGAGTATTCCTAAAGCGTCTAAGCTTGGAATACAAATTTCGGAATAGAGATCAAAATGCAGATGATTTCCGGGTAGGAGTCTAAAAAATCGAAGACACTTCGACTTTGCCCACTTTCAAGGGATACAAACATGGAATTTGCTCAGTTTCTCAGTGCTAACTTATCACTAATCGATATTTCTCTACTCTGCTTGACGGATTAGTTCTCAAATATCGGTTACATGAATAGATGGCAACGTGACATTGTGGAACTGTCATTTAGCATTGCAACATTTCGAAACTTTGTTTTGCCTAATGCTTGGTGGAAGAAAGTTCCAAAATGTCACGTTACCATTGGATATACGGTACCAGTTGGAGGAGCTAGAGACAAGGGGAAAATGAGAGAGTGACAGACAGTTAGACGACTTTCCACCCACTCTCAGTCTTGCTGCTTCTGGTTCATTCGTCGTTTGAACACGTCACTTGTTCCCGCACCCGATCCGTCCTGAAACGACAATATTGGCATATTGGGGTGAAAAGTAGGTGCGTCATGGACATTTGCGCCGTTGTGGTGAAGTGGACGGGTGCGCCACAAAGGCGCGGCTCAAGTGTCGACTTCACCACTATGACGCAAATGTCCATGGAGCTGTTGTGCTTCACGTTATTGACCCTTTTTTACACCACACAAAGTTCCGGATCGAGCGGTTCTTCACGAACATAGTTCAAATTGTTCATGAGTGGCGTATCTGTGCCTGGTTGGTAAATAACAAAATTTTTTAGGGTCAACGCCGGGATGGGCATGGAAAATTAATGGCAAGGTCACTTTTGCATCGTTGTGGTGCGGTTGATGACAGATGCGCCACGGCTCAAGTGTCCATTTCACCGTTATGGCGCCAGAGTCAACGGAGCTCCCGTCCTTCACCCATTTACTATTTTCCTGCACAGTTTGGTTCGAGCGAATCCCACACACGACCATAATTCAAATGTCCATGGAGCTGTTGTGCTTCACTTTATTGACCCTTTTTCTACACCACACAAAGTTCCGGATCGAGCGGTTCACACTCACGAACATAGTTCAAATTGTTCACGAGTGGCGTATCTGTGCCTAGTTGGTAAATTACAAAAAATTTCTGGGTCAAAGCCGGGTTGGGTCCGGTCAATTTTTCCGTTCATTAGTGCAGCTTTTGTGAAGAGACAATATATTATTTATATTAAAGATATTTTTATATCAAAGATATTTATTTATATTATTATTTATATCCAATCGTGACTCGCTTCGACTTGAACGGTATCATCTGGCTGGTATCCGGTCGCGGGTACCTGAATCCGGAACCCGTAAATAAGCAGGAAGGGGCTACGGTATTCTCACCCGCTGATCTCAACGTTTCCTCCGCCCATCACACTGGACGGACCGGCGGGGACGATGAGGCCTTGTACACGGGGAAGGGCACTTGGAGTGCCTGGAGCTCCTGCAACTATCTATTATTGTTGTTCATGCAAAATCGATTGATTATTCGAGTACGATCTAGGGGTTCTAAATCGATAAATTTGCCGTCATTCTTCTCCCGCCGCGCCGTTGTCACGCAGAATGATAGGCAACTGCACGACGGAAAAGATCGACGACAAATTTAACGATTGTATTACGAACAAGCCATCTGGCCGAAGACTATGCTATCTCTAATTTGCGTGACATTTTGCCGGTTCTCTCAAAAATCATCTATCACGATTTGGGATATGTTTCAAGCACAACGTAAATGGACTAAATTTCATCTTATTGTCAGTCAATAAGTCGTTGATGGTCTCTCAACAAATAAAAATCAAAGAATGAAAACTATAATTTCACCTAAAAACATTCTCATTGCACTGTTCATACTTCACTTCTGCCACCGTATTAATCTCCACTTCAAAGCTCGAGCTTTCATCAAAGCGTGACCTTTTACAGTAGATATTATGCAAATAACGATCATCCCAGTGTAAAAGGTCATGCTTTGATGAAAGCTCGAGCTTTGAAGTGGAGATTAATACGGTGGCTGCTATTCTTCTTGGCCAAAGTCCCACTATTCCTATTCATAAACAAATGAAAATCCTCTACTTCCAAAAGGAAAGAAATATGTTTCACGCACTACATAAATGGGCAGAAATTCGCCCTCACGGTTAGTAGTCGCTTCGAAAATCTGATTGCATCAAAAACCTTAATTGCACTGCTCATACTTCATTTCTACAGTCTCGGTTGTTCTTTTTGGTCCATGTCCTCCTATTAACGAAATTTTATTTAAAATGGATGCACAACCTCCCACTATATTCTGTCCATTTGCGGGAATGTGGATGGCGGCGAGCGGGTCACGAGGAGGCTTCTGCAATGAATATACTCATTTCACCGAAATTCGTAACCGTATGAAGGAAGGACAAGAGTGCTATGGACACTTGCACCGTAATGGTGAAATGGACATTTGCACGGAAATGATGCGAACAATGATCGCGCTTTTGTCCACCTCACCATTACGGCGCAATTTTCCACGGCGCTCTTGATGTACACCATTCGTATTATTCTCGGAAACGTATTCTCGGAAACGTTGCAAAAATATGTTTCGTCTACTTGATAAATAGGATCATACATTCCAGTGATGATTCCTCTTTTTCCCTCGCTGTTTGAGCAGAACAATCACCAATCATACCAGTTCAACATTCCCCTTATCAGACAGCCATGTCAGTTCTGTTAAAGATGGCAGATGTGAAGAAGCAGGAATACAGGAAGTCCATCATTGGAAAGGTCGATAAGGGTGGCTTACAAGAGTTATCAGATCATTAGTAAAAGCGAATTGACTCGTTTTTGCAGGAAAGGGGAAGAAAGTAAAGAAGAGTCTTCCAAGTTCGATTCAATCCACTGCGGGGAGTCTCTTCAACAACACATAGTTGAGAACGCGTTTGAAAGAAGGCAGCGCCATTGACATTTGCGTCATAACGGTAAAGAAGATATTTGCGTCATCTTTCTCGTCGTATTTACGGCACAAATGTCCATTTCGCCATTGTGGCTCAAATATCCATCGCAATCTGGTCTTTCACCCCCTGTTGATCCTCATCCATCTACTTTTTGAGGAGAGTCACGCAAACCCCGAGAACAATGAGTGAAACTCGATTAATTGAGAAAAAATCGGTGGTGAGTAAGAGTTAGAAAGGCGCAAAGATGAAGAATTGAACGAAGCAGCAGTAATTTTCTCATGTTCACTTGATAAATAGAATCATAAATTTCATTGATGATCACTTCTGCTTGATAAAAGAAATCACCAATCATCACAGTTGTGCATTCTCCTTATTAGGGTTTCTAAATAAATAGTAAAGTGCATTTCTCACTCGTCTGATCCACTCGGAGCGGTTTTCTATCGCTCGTAGCTCGTACAGAGGACCGCTCTGCGGAGAATAGTCGAATGAGGAATGCACTTTACTATTAATTTAGAACCCCTTACTCCTTATCATACGTAGGTTATGTCTAAAGTGGCAGATGTCGATAATAATTAGAGCTATTGCAACACCGTGTTTTCCCGCTTTTGTGAATAGCGAGATGTGAGATAGCTATTTTTGCCGGGTACACTGGAGCAGGCATAAAGTGGCGATGAGTGTCTCAATGACCCAAAAATCACCCAAAAATCAATACTTTTGTGAATAACAGGCATTGAGATAACTGAAAATGTGCTCGAAATTTTCGATTTCTCCAAGGAAGTCTAATGACTGTGGGAAAATTTACTCCCGCTTTCATTCAAACAATTACAATGGAACTATTCTGTTCACATTTTGAACTTCATTTCAACACTGGAGTTGTTTTTATTACAATCATTGCAACTTTATCCATTTAACAAACTTAACATGGGACAATCAGGCTTATAGTACCCGGCGAAACAAGAAATCAAGTCAGAATTAGTCATAGCAAAAACGAGAATGAACACACTCATAATATGTACGGTATTTCGGATGATACAGTATCCCTAAAGCGTCTAATCCTGGAATACAAATTTCGGAATAGAGATCAAAATGCAGATGATTTGCGGGTAGAAGTCTAAAAAAATCGAAGACACTTCGACTTTGTCCACTTTTTGGGTGATACAAACATTGAATTTGCGCAGTTTCTCAGTGCTAACTTATCACTAATCGATATTTCTCTACTCTGTTTGACGGATTAGTACTCGAATATCGGATGCATGAATAGATGGTAACGTGACATTGTGGAACTGCCATTTAGGATGGCAACATTTCGGAACTTTGTTCTGCCTAGTGCTTGGTGGAAGAAAGTTCCAAAATGTCACGTTTCCATTGGATATACGGTACCAGTGGGAGGAGCTAGAGATAAGGGAATAATAAGAGAGTGACAGACAGTTAGACGACCCACTCTCAGTCTTGCTGCTTCTGGTTCATTCGTCGTTTGAACACGTCATTTGTTCCCGCACCCGAGCCGTCCTGAAAAGACGAAATATGTGGCATATTGGGGAGAAAGCCAGAAGCGCCATGGACATTTGCGCCCAAGTGGTGAAATGGACAAAGGCGCGGCTCAAGTGTCCATTTCACCACTATGACGCAAAGGTCCATGGCGCTGTAGTGCTTCACCCGCATATTGATCATTTTCCTACACCATCTTAACACCAGAACTGAGCGAATCCCAATTACGACCAAAGTTTAAATAGTTTATGAGTGGCGAATCTGTGCCGGGTAGGTATAGTAAATAAATAAATAAAATTCAGGGTCAAAGCCGGGCTCGGTACGGCCAATTTTTCCGGTAAAATAACCTAATTCATACTTTTGCGAAGAGACAATAGAATATTTATATTAAAGTTATAGAAAGTGTGACTCTCTTTTATAATAAAAAACGCCCACCTTGTCATCATCCGAGTCCGATTCACCACCGCCCGGCCTCTTCCTCTTCATTTCACCAGCTGCCAGGGCCTACAACAAATTGTGATTTCTAAATCGCGCTTCGGATACTACCCGGAGATTTGGTGCGTCTTTTGCCGCATTTAATTGCATCGGTAAACGATGAATGTTGGATGTGATTTTGAGAGTTGCCATTGCAACATCATATCAAATCGCTGCGTACCACTTTGGGATCAGTGGTGGTGGCGAGTAGTTGGTACATGTCCTTCTTCACATCTTCCACTCTGTGTCGGCCAAACTTCGCCCCGTTCTCAACCGGCCGATTACGGTCCCAGGCAGCGGCTAAATACGATTGGTCAATACCTGTTTTAATCACTTCACGCTGAACTACTCAACGACAATCAGGAATCATTGTATGTTCATAAAGTCGGGGACTACTCAATAACTCGATAAACAACCCAATGAATAAACACCAGGTAATTGTGAGTTTCACCAATATATCATAATGACGTTGAAAAACAATTCGCATCACAACTGGAATAGTCTCGGGAAACTTTAATTGTTTAAACAACTGACGTTCAGTGATGGAGATGTTGCCAAACGAGTCCAGAAGCGCGTCGACGATGACGAAGGGACCATCGAAGCAGTAAGGGGGAGGAAGGAGAGTGAGGAGATGGGCGGCAGCGGGAGGGGGAGGGAAGACGCCTGAATACGGAGATTTGGGATACGGTATGAAAGAACGGTTACGGTATGAGGGGCAATTAGTTACTATATCACCTAGTGACATGTGCTAAAGTAAAAGTTAACGTTGTGCACGATATTCAGGTATTTAGTCGGGTTGGGAAAGCAAGCATGAACACTGCGGAAATATGTTTCGCCTGTTTGATAAATAGGATCATGAATCTCCTTGATGATCTGTGGAGTCTTTGGAAGAAATAAATATCACCGATAATCATACTTGAACATTCTTCATATGGCCACTTCCATAGTAGGGTTTCTAGATAGGTAATAAAGTGCGTTTCTCATTTGTCAGATCCCCCTCGACACTTTTGTCCGTCACGTCAGAAAGAAAACAGCTCGGAGGGAATTAGACGAATGAGAATTCTGCTTGCTTTATCCACCCTACTATTTAGTAACTTATGGTTAGGGGCATCAGAGTAACACGCATATATAGATTCATTCATTACACTACTGATCACTATTATCGAAATGAAGCCATTAGTCTTTCCCCATACCTCCAGGTACGGTATGAGAGGCTCCAATCGTGACTCGCTTCGGCTTGAACGGTATCATCTGGCTGGTATCCGGCCGCGGGTACCTGGATCCAGAATCCGTAAATAAGCACGTGGTTACGGTATTCTCACCCGCTGATCTCGACGTTTCCTCCGCCCATCACACTGGACGGACCGGCGGGGACGATGAGACCCTGTACACGGGGAAGGGCACTTGGAGTGCCTGGAGCGCCTGAAATAAACAATTATTATGCATATAAAAAACATACACTAATTGTGAGTACGAATCTTCTCTCATTTTTGTTCTACGCTTTCTCCTGTTTGCGTGCAATTTTGTCGTTTGCCTGACCATTAGTCGTTATTTTGAATAGGTTTCAAGTACATTATATAGAGGCCGACTTTCAACTCACATTCAGTCGTCACGAATATTATTGTTGTTCACGTAAAACCAAGTAAAACCAATTGATTATCCAAGCACGAACACTTCATCTGATCGGTGATCTGTGTATTTATCTCTAATTTCTTTTTTCGTCGTTACTCTAATTGCCCGTCGCGGATATGTTTCAAGCATAACGTAAATGGACTGAATTTCATCTCATTTTCAGTTCATGGTTATCGCAAATAGAGTATAAATATTAGTGACATATCAAAGAATGGTAGCTAACTGTTCACGAAAAATCTTCATTACACTGCATATGCCACAGTCTCATTGTTCATTTTGACTCAAGTCTTCCCATTCATAAAATCGTATTCATCGATGACAGAGACGCTGCCTCCCACTACGGTTTCTAAATCGGTAGTAAAGAGCATTCCTCATTTGTACAATCCGCTCGGAGCGATTGTCTATCGAACGTAGTTGCAACCGCTCCGAGTGCATTAGACGAATGAAAAATGCACTTTACTGCCGATTTAGAAACACACGACTTGGTGATATCTAATCTCACAGATCCGTCTTTGAACTGAAACATCCCCCCCCCCTCGATCCCGGTTGCATCACCTTTAGAATGCCTACCTCCCACTATGTTCTGTCCATTGGCGGGAATGTGGATGGCGGCGAGCGGGCCACGAAGAGGCTTCTGCAATGAATGCATTCACTTTTCCTAAATTTGTATGCATATTTTCCCGGTCCGCTCTTAATATTACAGTAACAAACTCAAGATATACTACATACATTGTATCCCATAAGTCTCAACTGATCCATGGAGCAAGGCACGAGGTTCATAAACCGGTATCTGAAACAAGAATAAATATTTTCAGTCAATAACTTATCATTTTTACATCTCCACTCGCATTTTTTGCGTTTATTGCAGAGTGTCTCTTTCGGGTATTTATTGACAGCCGGTCATTTCCAGTCGTTTAAGTTCACTCGTAGCGGTCGTCTCTGAAAAGTGAAAGACGACCGCTCGGAATGAAGTTAGACGGCGATGAGGTGACCGGCTGTCAGTAAATACCCGAAAGCGACACCCTAGTTTATAGCTAAGATAAAGAACGAAACAAAGTACTTTTCCGTAGACTCTACCCACAAACCAGGTACAGTTATGCACCATTTAAATTACAAATATTGCAACGAGACGATAACATAATCAATCAGAATTGAAGAACTTGTACTAAGTAACAAGTATGTAACGTAGTAATGACTGCTCACCTGTCAATGAGCATTGTCGTACTGAGTGCGTCCACACTTGCCGTACTTCCTCCAGCTGCTGCGTCTCGTCGTCGCGCGTCCACCTACAATACTCACTTATACGTAGTTCAAATAGTTCAAGCGGTTTTCTAAACCCGTAGCGATTAGGTTTCAATGGGGATATAACCCCTCCCAGGTTTCAAGATACTAATGGTGTCTTCATGTTTCTCTGACAGCAAATTCTGAAAATCACACGATTATGTTTCAGTGAGACTCAAAATTTTCAGGATTAAAGCCGGGATGTATACATAAAAGTATTATATTATCACTGTCACTCAAAAGGGATTGGGTACAGCCCATTTTTCGGGCAAAATGCCGGGTTGGGTATGCGTTTTTTTACCACACCTTGTGCACTAGGCACTCACAACACTCGCAGACCTTGATTGCGCGAGGATGGAGGGGAGTAATTGAAGTCGAGTTTTTGAGGCACTAATGCAGTTCATGGCCCACACAGCATTAGTCACCCTACCCTGGCATTGATTGGCGTGATGTCGCTTAGTCGCCATTCAGTCGAGTTGTGCTACTTGTCAATGAAATAGTGACAAGCATAAAAAGGCTAATAGTAAGTGACTTTGTATGATTACTAAGAGATAGAGGGCACGAGATTGAAACATATGTGGATTGATGTTTCGCCGCTAGGTCAAGATACCAATCCATTAATGAAAGTAATGACGAGTATGGACTACAGCTTAAATAAGGCACCATGAATTAGAATGCATGAGACAAGAACAAGGAGAGGTTCATTCGTGTTCATTCATAACATGACCCTTGATTACGGGAAGGTGACGGGAGCGATTGTAATCGAGTTATGCTAACATCGGAACAATAGAAGATCCGTTTTCAGTGACTTTTTACATTGATGTGTAAGACGCGAAGAGAAAAGACGCTACGAACGATCGGTGGGCATTGCTGTCCATAAGAGTTGCGCGAGTGTCGCGTTTTCTCCAGGTGTGCTAACGTCACTCTCACTTTGACTACTTGTCAACTACCACTACATCTCGGTAAAAACGATGAATTTCTCATTCGTCTAATCTCTCTGCGAAGCCTATCGAACGTAGTGGCAATAGCTCCGCGGAGATCAGGCGAATGAGAAATGCCACTTTTCCTCATTTTCACATATTTTCAACGTGTTTAACTCCAATTTTTGCGATTGAACGTATAAATCTATCTATCTATCCTTTCACCCAAATAGAAAATAACTATTGCCCACCTTGAGTGTGCTCGCCAGATCTCCGACCAGCGACTCGAATTCCAAATATTTGTCCCAGATTTCACTGCAAAATACCATATAATTAAATTTATTATTTCGATGAAATGTTGGGTCATTAACAGAAATTCCGCTTTTTGTACCCATTCCTACAAAAAGCAGAGATATTATTATCGACATTATACTGTAGTCCAACTGTGTCAAACAAATACTCAAATAGTGAAAAGATACTCACCCAGCCTTGTCATTCGGTAGTGCGCCACTGGTGAGTATTCGTTCGAACACAACTCGTGTATTGTTGTCCTCTTAACAAAATACAGTAACCCAAACACTCCAATCGGGATCCAGCTCACCGTTCAAATGGGTCAGGAAGTCGACGTAGGCTGCGCAGAACTCGGGCTCATCGCCATACTTCTTCAGACCGAGATCAAAGACGCGCATCGCTACATCCTTGTCCTGAAAGGAAACGGGGTTACGGTAGGTAAAAGATAAAATGAAAGTGGTCCCTAGTGGAAGTTACGAACCAAAATTTCCGTAGTCTCTCCCACCTCACTACAGTAATGGCATTACTACAGTAACTTAACAATAAATACTACAGTAACTCACCTTACTACAGTAATACTCCATGAGCGCGTGCGCAACGTAGACGTGGAACTTGCTGCGTGCGTCCTCGCGAGCTACCTAGAAGTTCACGAATGAAATTTTGGCTCAGTGCCAGCTTTCGGTCACCTTGAACATTTTCCTCCTCGACGTGACTCCTTCTGTCCGTCGCAGGAACTTCATCAGCTGGATGTACCCCTAAATCAGGAGTTAAAACTTGGCAAGATGCCAAAATATAATGCTAGTACCGAGCGGAAAGAAGCCACTGACCAATGTAGGGTCGACGTGTTCGAGGGCGAATATCTTGTTGTAGACGGCCTTCACCTCGTCGTACTGCTTACGCTCTTCCTTAACATTGTATGATTCATGCAACGAACAGTTCGAAAATCCGCCTGTATATTTTGTTGCTGAAACATATGCGAAATCAAGACTGGTTGTTAAAGAAACGATAAGACAGCACGCGAATTGGAGATATCAGAGACAACAAAGTCACCGGCACATGAAGTGTGCGTAATAATATATGTAATTATTGTTAGTTTATATCAATACAAATCTTTGCCCACATACTAGCGAACTGGGAAATAGGAGCAAGTATATCTTGAAAGTAAACTGCACAAAATCACCTGGAAGTCAGCATAGGCAAAGTACAGCAGCTGCGATTCGCGCATGAGGCCGCCGATCGAGCGCTCGAACAGTTCTAAAAATAAGTAATGATTTAGAAAAATTAATTTAAAATTAAAACATATAAATTTTAAATTTCTAAAAGCCAGTAATCACTTAAATTAAATTTAAATAAGATCCCTGGAAACGAGATCGCAGATAGAGTGAGTAGAATTTCAACTAAACTGAGGGAGAATTCAGTAAACTATGATTAATTTCCCTGAAGTCTCCCTCAAGTTACCGGAAATTTTTCAACCAGCAATAGGATAGAAACTCACGAATAGCTTCGTCTCTCATGGCGGACGCCTGTTTGATGTCGCCTTTGATCTGGAATTGTACGTGAGCTTCTCAAAAAGCATTCTTTTGTGTTCAGGAGAAACTCCATAGGGGGCACTAGTCTCGCCAGGGGACTGCTAGGCCAGTCGATTAGGAGTTGCACCGATATCATTTATGTTTGCATTTGTCTCCCTACGCTTTGGCTTTCTCTTTCGCGTGGGAAATGAACGGGCGAAAGTCATTTGACTTTCTCTTTCGCGAGATTTGAACGCGCCATTAATTTTCACAATAATAGGTATTCATCCACTTATCAAATTAACTCTATGTGTACTATGAATACTAAATCGGCAGTAAAGTTCATTTCATATTCGTTCAATCCACTCCGAGTTGTTGTCTATCGAAAGCAGAGACAGTCGCTCATAGGAAATATGGCGAATGAGAAAGGTGCTTTACTACAGAATTATAAACCCTAATACATACCTCCAATTCTTGAGCGGCCTTCTGCATGAACAGCGCGGCTTCGTACCTGAAATTATTTTATCGTGCTTATTTCAATTGCCATCAAATACGAGGATGATCGTTCAGCAGGCATTCCAAGCAATCAAATAGTGTAAGAGCCACACCAAATCTTCGGGTATTCTATGTTCTCATTTATCAAAATCTCATTACGTTTCCCATTGGTCATGGATATCAATGTTAATCGGTCAGCGAACATTCATCCTTTATCGATGCAGCTAAATAGTAATAGAGAGACACCAAACAACCGGGTAGTCCTTTTTTTCTCATGAATTTATCATTTATCCAAATCTCATTTAGTTTCCTATAGGGAATGGATCTCTCCTTCAGCGAGCACTCATAGTTTAACGATGCAACCAAATAGTGATAGAAACACATCAAATCTGCGGGTATTCGCTTTTCTCTTTTATAAAAAATCTCATTTCGTTTCTATGAGTATCTTTTTGGACTGTGAGCATTCAAAGCTTACCTACACGATTAAATAGTGAAAGAGACCCATCAAATCTCCGGGTAGTCTATTTTCTCATTTGTTTCATATTTATCAAAAATCTCATTCCCATGGACATTATTTAATAAGCATTCACGGTCTGCCGATGCAACTCAATACTGCAAAAAGACGCACCAAATCTTCGGTTAGTCTCTTTTATAATTTTTTTATCATTTAGTCTCATATAAATTATAGATCGGAGTCGGTAACGGAACATTCATCGTTTACCGATGCAATCAAATAGCGACAAAGACCCACCAAATCTCCGGGTAGTATCCGAGGCACAGAAGCGCTTGCTCGTATGCGTAGATCACTGAAATTGGAGCATTTATCATTTACAATTAGCCTTTCTAAAACGGCTAAAGACATATCTCGATCGTCTAGTCTCCGCAGAGATTAGAATGGAGTTTGTACCGTTCTAAATCGCTAATTTCATTATCATCAGACAAGAACCTCCTCTCTTACAAGGTGTCTATTCGGGGTTCACCCCGAGTTATCCAAAACGCCGATGTACGTTCGACTGCTTACATATAAATGTATTGATTCCCCAATTATCTCATCCGGAGAGTTACTTTTTGCCTCAGGGCCCCGGCAAATGTGCGATGCTAACAGGAAAATCTACTCTTGAGCTCATTCATTCTACGATGTTTCCAAGTATCGGTGGTTCAGTGGTTAGGGCGGGCATTGGCAATCGAGAGGTCGCTGGTTCGATCTCTCCCGTTTCACTTACTTTTGCCATATTTGGCATTTCTTTTTTTTTACAAGTTGAAGACTTGTAAATGATTGTGACATGTTGCTTGATGCTTACGGGAAGGAGGTGTATGCCAAGCCACCAAGAATTAACAAATAATTCAGCAAAAAATTTGGAACGGTGTGAGATCGAACCAGCGACCTTTCGATTGGCAACCGCCGACCCAACCACTGAACCACAGATGCTTGGAAACAACGAAGAATGAATGAGCACAAGAGTAGATTTTCCTGTTAGCATCGCACGTCAGCCAGGGTCCTGAGGCAAAAAGTAACTCTCCGGACGAGATAATTGGGGAATCAATACGAGATAATTGGGGAATCAATACATCTATATGTAAGCAGTCGAACGTACATCGGCGTTTTGGATAACTCGGGGTGAACCCCGAATAGACACCTTGTTAGCGAAGTGAGAATTGATTCTTGTTCCATGATAATAAAATAGGAGTTTTAAAACGGTACAAGCTCCATTTCTTGTAATATATTATTCATTTCGACACCGAGTCCTGTATTTTAGGAAGTTTTCCATTGTTACACTAAGTAAGTACAGTATGAAGTACCCTTTCATAAATTTCATTTATCACCTCTCTTAGCAAAGTGTCCATAGTCATCTGTATCCAGCGGATTGCTCTTCTCCCATTGGATGTACTTCTTCCACATGTCAACCTGAACAAGGATGCCGTGGTGTGTGAATTGGGAATAGACTGTGTGAAAGAACAAGGTCCTCTATTATTGGATTAAAGTGCTCCGGAAGCTTCAAATGCCGTTCTCGATTAACTCGTTTAGTTTTCGTTTTCACGCTTTGCCGTAAGAAACAAAGTTGTTCGTTTAGTCAAGAGCATCAACTTTCATGTTGGTAGTATTACATGAAAATGAAAACAGAAGGAGTTATGAGTTGTGCGGAAATGGCTTGAGCGGAAGTTTCTTCTGCAAAAATGTCTTGTGCAGAAGTGTCTGTGCGTAAATTTCGTGATCCAGAAATAAAATATGTTTCACACACTGCATATAATAGTGTGTGAAATATGTTTATGCCTGTTATCCGACGCAAATCTGAATGGGGAGTCATCGGAGCCATCTTCCCAGGCTCGCTTACCCAATAATAACTAGTCTTGCTACAGGAGGTACAAGAGAGTGTTTTAATTCCTTCTTCTTCAATAAGGTAGGAAATGAGGCCCCTATCATTTTTATTACAATTAGCTCTTTCATTAGGACCGGCCAGACCATTATCTCGTGAATTTCTCTTCCATTCACTCACATTGGGTAAAGGAAGAAACGGCGAAGATTGGGGTGAAAGACAGATGCGCGACGGACATTTGCGCCGTAATGGCGAAGTGGACGGATGCGCCATAATCGCGTCGTCACCATTACGGCGCAAATGTCCATGGAGCACTTGTGTTTCACCCCAGAATTGACAATGGACATACCTGTTTCATCTCAGCGGATGTTCCTCGTGGGGGCACACTCACTGCTTGTCTGTTGATGCCGCGCGTCGTCTGCTCCAGTTGCTTCGCGATGCGCTTCGCAATCTGAAGGAAAAGGTAAAGGACTACTCCTATCAAGCGCATGCGCCGACGAGAGGAATCTCCTGAGGCAGTTGTGGGCAATTCGAGACCAGTGGTCCCTAGTAGGGAAGGGAATCCCAGCAGAAGTGCACATTTCTGTCGTCTAATTCCATCGGAGCGGTAGTCTCTCTCACGTGATGGGCAACCGCTCCGAGGGAATTGGACGACAGAAATGTGCACTTCTGCTTGGATTCCCTTCCCCAGTCCCTAGTCCTTTTATACGCCTTGTACCTTTCGTGGCAATCTACATAAAGGAATACAACTTTTTAAAATACGTCATTTCCCGCATAACTAAACGGTTTTTGACTCCTCGAAAACGCTGATTTGATATTAGCTCATTTCAGACGTTTGGGGAATCAATTGTAACCATAGTCCAAATATTTCATGCTGTTTTCAAAACCCGTAGCGATTAGGTTTCAATGGAGCTATAACTCCTAGAATCTTTGGAAATAGCAATGGTAGTTCTCCCTTGTAGCAAAACAGTGCAATTTGATCATAACATTATTGAATTTTATAAATACGTCAATTCCAGCATACCAACCCTCTTTTTGACACAAAAAAAAAACCATATTTTAGCCCAGTTATGGCATTTGGGAGATCTATGTTAACCTAGTTCAAATAGTTCATGTATTTTCAAAACCCGTCGCGGTTAGGCTTCAATGGGTTCATAACTCATCCCATGTTTAGAAATACCAATTATCCTTCGGCAACTACTCATACACCTGATGCCCTCACCTGATGTTCCCTGTTCCTCTCATTGATCAACTTGTCCGCGAGCGTCGAGTTTATGCCCTGAAAAGCAGATACACGATCAAGCTGCTCCTGATTATCTGACTACCCTACTACTCACTAAACATCGCAATCCGCGCTTTGGTACTGTAGCACACTATCCTGATACCATAACCCTACTACTACACACTTACCGTAATCCTATAGTGTACTACAGTAACCTAGAGTATTCAACAGAAGTTGCTCACCTTCTCATATGCCTGATACTCCTCCCAGACCTTGTCCACATTGAGCATGGGAGTGCCGATCGCCCGTTGGTACACCTAAAATGGGGAAGAAATAGGCAAAAATCGAAATAAATAAATAAATGGGTAGGGAAGGGAATCAGAAGTGTATTGCGTTTCCTTTCTCAACCCTATTTATATCCATTTTCATGCATAATTTTTTTCTGTTTTGCAAGGAAATGGCTATACATATACCATCCTCCCCAATCTCCTCCGAGCGAGCGTCGATGGAAATGAGAAACAACCGTTTCGACGAGATTGGGGGAGGTTAGAAATTTCATAGTGTGTTGGATGAGTGTCAAGTTACGATCCGCTCTCTCAGAAGATTTGTGATAAATGCACTGCATGCAACACAAATCTTCCGGTCATAAATAGTGCAACCACTCACTTTCCTCACTGCAGTGATGCGTTGGTTCTCAGCGTACGATCCCACGGCTGGTCTGCAAAGATACACGTTGTATTGTGTCGTTGAGATTACGGTAGCTTTTAAAAATTGATTGTATAGTGTCGATCCCGATAAAAAAGAATATGGTAGCTTTAAAAAAAGAAATTTTATCATCCATTCACTCTAATGATCCGGTCCCGTCACCCTGGGGAAGTTATGTTTCACATCAAGCATAAGAGGATCGAGAGTGCCGCAAGATTGATGAAATCTCGACGGCTCTTTTAACTCACCCAAATTCAAATCACCTCATAAAGTGAAAGAGCTATTCATGTAGTCAACGGAAAAATAACTCATATATTAGTGCATAGTCGTATAAACTGCTCCCGCACATTTAAAAAAATTACTTAACAAAACAGATGACACCGAGATTCCGCAGCAATTTTTCTGCATTCGTCCTGTAGACTTTTGACTCTTTAGACCCCCTCCCTCCCGGACATTTTGTGGCCGGAGTATAAGAGGTTATTTATGCACTATACGGTAGTGCATAAATAACCTCGTATGCTCGGGCCACTAAAGTTTTTTTTAATTGTTGTACTGTGTCGGTCTCAGGAAGAGATTACGGTAGTTTCAAAAGTTCACTTACACACTCTTCAGGAAGCCAATATAGTCCGAGTACATCGTGTACGCTTGCAGGTCCAGACCGACCTTGTCCAGAGCGAAATCGTACGCCTTCGCCATCTTTTCCCTGAAGCAAGGAGCAGTGTATTGATCGACTCTACAGTAACCCAGAGTGTATCGATTGATTCTACAGTAAACCAGAGTGTATCGATTAATTCTACAGTAAACCAGAGTGTATTGATTGATTCTACAGTAACCCAGACTGAATTTAATGATTATACAGAAAACCAAGGTACCTGAATGAGGGTAGGTGCCCCTTGGTCTCTCTGACATAGAACACGTAGCACTTCCACAGATCGATGTTGAGCACGTGAATAAGACAACGCGAGAAGAGCTGAAGATGAGTGACTAATCGTAAGTGATTTCCGGACAAGATCGTGACATTTTGGAACTTTTGTGAAATTGTGAGTAGAAAAGTGATTAGTTCCAAAATGTCACGCTCCCTTCTGGTCAGTGACGATAAAACAAGGAAAATTTGTGCAGAACTCACAGACTCGACGTTCTCGAAGTTCTTGTTTCGGAGCTGAAAAGAGGCAATTTCATCGAGGTTGGGAAAAACATTCTTTCTGGGTATGAAGAAGACTGAAACTTGAACCCACCGTACTTTCCGTCGCTGTAGAACCATGGAGACGCCCCCAAACCCTACACTCATATAATCGTGTCAAGTGGAAAGGAATAGAGGTAGAAGTAAAAAAATAAACATGGACATCCATTCCATTTCACTCACTGTCATACATGGGCAGAGTTCGTGCTATAGATTTACCTGCTTACTATCCTCCTTCCATTCAAAAAATGAAGGAATTGTTGAGTACCTATCGCAAAAATTGAACATTTTCACTTTGCAGAGTGCCTAACATGGCATTTGCAAAGTGAGTTCGTTATTTTGACGGCCCTGCCCATGCATGATCTTGCTAACTGCTTTGTGGGAGTAACGCTCGTGGACTTATAGGTGGAAATGATTTATTCGGCAAGAGGGGTGGCATAAAATAAGGGCCAAAATATTGCGGCTGCTGCTTAAAACTTTCTTTATCGCTGTGCATGATGACCCGTTCATGCAAATGAGCACCAATTAATATTAACAATCTACGAGGAATGAGAGGGAAGCAAGGAGGAGTCGAGCGGATCTGACGGAGTCTTTCAGAGGCAGCCCCGTATGGAGCGAACCACTGCAAAGCGGAAACGGATGCTAAGTGTGTGGTTTCGAGGACAGAGTGAACTTTATTTTCAAAAATAATAAAAATATTATAATACCTCATGCTCAATGTACGCTTTCCAGTAGCGGCCAGAGTTTGGAAACTGCGTGACGAGTTTCTCGTAGAACGGCCGTGCCTGCTCTACGGGACGGGACTAAAACAAGTATTTTCTCGTTCAAAGCCTGGCACAAAACGCAAGAAATAACGCACACAAAAATCGGGAGTATGACACATGCACGAACGACATTTGCACAACTCATAAAAACTCATTCTAAAAAGTTGTGCAAATGTTTCCGAGTTGTGCATTTGTCGCAAAATGCACTAGCTTTGCAAATTTCATTTGTGCATACGTCATACTCCCCGAAAAATCCCTGAAAAAAGGCAAAATTCCAAGGAACTTACATGATTCTCCCTCAACAAGAGGTTCCAAGCGTCGACATCGAAAGGATTCAGTTCGATTCGGCGTTCTGGGCTCACAACTGACGAGCTGCTCATCTTGATGTACTTTCAGACCTCTGAAATAACTTGTATAATAGCGGAAAATCTCTAAAACTTCAAAAAATCACGCGAAATTCGTAAGAAGTAGCGCAGCGCGCTCAAATCAGCGTGCGCGGCGGTTAGAGTGCGGAAGGGCAAATCCACTCCGCTGGGTCAGCACCCGCTATCGACTCGCGAGAATGTAAACTAAGCACAAGCCCTGAAAAGCCCAATATCAACACACTTGAAAATTTGAGAAAATTACCAAACTTTATTGATTGGTTTGCTTCAGATTACGGTAACTTTCTGCTCAAGAGTTTCTAAGAAATTTGAAAAATTACGGTTGATAGGGTCTCTTAACAACGGTGATTCGAACGAATTTTCGGTTGTTCACTCTATTTATTGAGCTTTTATTGCAATTTTCGGAGCTGAAACTTTCTGTTTAATACCTTGGGTTGCTGCTGATCCTTGACCCCGTTCTCACCACCTTCTTTCCTAACTGTTTTGATGCGATATCTTGGATGATTCCCCGTGTTTGTTCACCGGGAAGGGGATGGTGTGTGGGAAAACGTTTCCCGGGTGAATTTGATCTGCTCACGTCTTCCCCTTTTCGACGTGGATTCCTTCTAGCTTCTCTGTCCCCTCTTCTTTCCCCGCGTTCTCTCGCCTCTCCCCATATCTACACTGTTGGCAATCGTCGTGTCTCTTCAGGGGCCCGCTTGTGAGGAATGAAGAAGGGCGACGGTTCGACGGCACTGCTACTACCCGAGAGATCTCCCACAGGCGTCAAGGTCCGGCCTTTCCCTCTTCCTACCCAAGCGGTGTATCGGGGCCTTATCGAACTGCAAATCTGTCGCGCCCCACGCACTTTTTCGCGCTTTCCCATTCATGCCAAATCGTTCCGAGCCGTTCTTTTGTTCACTTTTGAGAGCCTCACTGCCATTTATTGCGTCCGTTATTAGGGCCGCCTAACGAACTCCGGGTTATCTCTGTTCCGCCGCTCTCACACGTAGTCAGTTGTTGCCTGGCGCCACCCTGGGCGTATGCTCGTTTTACTACCTTTGCAGGGCTGATCTTTTGGTTTCTGGGTGAAATATCGATTGATTTACAGGAAATGTCTCCTCCGTCGACCAGCAGTCGACTGAAGACCCTGTCGCTGGTCGTTCTGATCGCCCAGACGACGGCAATCGTGTTATTTCTGCGCTTCTCTCGAACCCAGGTGAAATGCTTTCGCTGTTTCTTGAGGATTTTTAAAAAAATTTGTCATGGTATTCTTTGACAAAATAGCTCATATTTTTGTGGAATTATCCAGCAAATGAAACAGCGCACGGGAATGGATATTAGAATGTAATACACAGTAGACTTTGGCGATCGCCATATTTTTTGGCTGCCAAAGAATAACACTCTTATTGGTTAAATAATTCTAAAAAAAATTTAGAAAGTCGAAGGCCCCAAGTACCTCTCGTCCACCGCCGTGCTTGTGTCGGAAATCGTCAAAGTGATCATCTGCTTCGTTACGCTCGCATGGGAGTGCAGTAAGTTTACTTGTATCGTTATCACTCATTCACTATCATTGCGCTGTGGGGAGAGAAATAACGCCTAGTTCGGATTAGTTCGCTAGATTATTTACTTATAAGTATAACCAGAGGTGGGCAGGACCCCCGTAAATCGACCAAAATTTTGAAATTTGCGGGGGTGCCGGGTACAAAATTCCCAAAATCTGCGCCGGTCCCGGGTAAAATCCGGAAAACGCCGTCACCTGCACATTTATGTTATACTGTATAACATAAATTTGCAGGTGACGGCGTTTTAATGAAAACTGGTGAATCTAATCCATGCGAAGGATATATTATCCTGTGGAATTTCTGAGTGTGCTACGTTTTGTGTCATTGATGTATCTATCGGTTGCGTCTATGACACACAGCGTAGTCAGCATAATCCGAATCACTGTCTTGAACAATCAGAACCACCCCGTTTTTACTAACCAGTCATGGTACAGTGCGAACATTGCCATACTTAGAGAAAGTATAATGAAAACGCTTCACGTTGACTGGCTTAGTAATAACGGGGCGTTTCTGATTGTCCAAGACATTTTCGGATTATGCTGTCTACGTTGTGTGTCATAGACGCAACCGATACATCAATGACACAAAACGTAACACATTTATAAATTCCACAGGATAATATATCCTATGTGCGGATTAGATTCACGGGTTTTCATTAAAACGCCGTCACTCGATTATATAAGTGAATAATTTAGCGCGAAATCATGTGGTTTCATACTTGAATTATTCGCTCCACCTTGTTCTGTATCTATTTATCTTACATCAATAATGATGTGACAGCAGGCGAAATAACTTTAGCAGATACATGTACAAAAGGGGGATGGGGTGGAAAGTATATCTCTGAAAGGGTTGGGGTCTTCTAATGTTTTAGCCTCAAATTTACCAAAAATCACAGTAATAAGACGGGATTTTTTTGGGTAATTCACATATACTATTTACAGTAGGTTCTAAGAAACAGTTCCGTTGGAATGACGTTTTTCTTTTCAGAATGGCGCCTGCCCGTACTCACAGCGTCCATTCATCGCGATGTGATCGCCCGACCCGCCGACTTTTTCAAGGTACGGATTGCTATCCATCCCCCGCTCCCCCCCC
>JACMIF010000428.1:0-18486 GCA_014805445.1 Diplogasteroides magnus | reverse complement strand
CGCGATGTGATCCCCCGACCCCCCGACGTTTTCAATGTTCGGATTTCTATCCCTCCCCCGCGCCCCCCCCCCTCCCCCGAAAAAACTGGTCTTATGTGTAAGTAGCTTGGAATGATGATGATGAGTTGGAACCATACATGGGCAGGCTTCGTGCAAAATATGTTCATGCAGAGAGCTCACACCGAAAATCGGCTCAATTCATATACAAAATTGAACTGTTGCGCCCTGCAACCTGGTCGCAGTGATTTATGCAGGGTGGTATCGTGATTTTGTCACGATCCTGACCATGTATGATTGGAACTTATGGTGTTAATCATAAATCCACTAAATACCGTAATTCAGATGTCCGTGCCCGCGATCTTCTACGTCGTGCAGAACAATCTGCTCTTCCTCGCGCTCTCCAAGTTGGACGCTGCGACTTACCAGGTCCTTATTACTCTTCTTCTTCTCACCTATATCCCGCGATTGCGGGGTAGGCGCCCTAGCTCGGATGAGACATATGTTCAGTTGGGATTTAGAATACCAGGTCCTGCATTCGCTTATGAATAGCTTTCGTGGGCACTTTACGGATATTGTTATATCAAAGATCAAGTAACCATCCATTGTTTGAAAATTGTGGTTTCATATTTATAAGTCACATAAAACCTGCATTCCGCGGGTTGAATTCGCATTAAATGTGATCGCGCATTAATCTTGGTAACATTGTTGGAAACTGCGACAATCTAAAAATAGAAATGACAGTACAGTAGTATTATCGCATACTTTTGCAGTAAATGCCCCTTTGGTAGCTTGATAGCCCTGTGATAATGGCTTGCCAGGCCGGAAGGTAAGAACCGGAGAAATTGGCTAGTGAGCGCCGGTATCGAATCGCCTGCAAGGGCTTGCCTCAACAGATTCAACAGAATGCGCTTTATAGGAGAATGCCTTTATCCCATCCCTGTAACTACTCCATTTCGCGTCGAGACACACATTTCTTTCCAGGTGACCTACCAGCTGAAGATCCTCACTACGGCCTTCTTCACAGTGGTCATCATGCAGAGGACGTTGATCAGGTATTTCCTTTAACATTTACACAATCACGTACGGTCAGACTGTTCGCATCTGTTGCCGGTTAGACAGTGGCGAGAGAGCGTTGCTTTATAAGAGAGAGCAGAAAAATCCGACCGCCACCCTGACCGCACTTGTATAACGTATAATCCTTCGAATACTGATCTATCGATCGATGTTATATTGTGCTTAGAATCATGGATACGGAAAAGAGACAATTCCTCTTTAGGACTCAGTGGGTCGCGTTGTTTATCCTCACTGCTGGAGTGGCCCTCGTTCAGGTAAATCTTTACCTAATTAATATTTTACATTTACAAACTCGTATCTTACAACAGTAAAATGAGGGAACGAAACATATTGGAACGGCCGTTTTGGGAATTTTTTTATAGGCCTCACAATTACAGAAAAGTTCCAAAATGTCTCATTCTCGTAAAATGATGCATAATTCCCTCTTTCTTCAGTGGCCCTCTGAAGATTCTGCAAAGCCGGAGAAGGAGCATGGCGCGAGCGACAAGCTTATTGGTGAGTGATAATTATCTCCACATACAAAGTTCAAAAGGTGATGCAGCTGAGGGTCAAAGGCGGGTCGGTGGGGTTGAAATGAGACCTTTTTGAGTGACTTTCCACCCCAGGGCGGGTTGGTGTGGGCCGATTTTGGGACCGTAAAGCGGGTCGGTGAGGTCAAATTTGATGACCCTTTTGAACTATGTTCACATAGATCAGGGCAGAACTGTAGGGTGTGGTCAGGAGAATGTTATAGCATACAGCTGAAACATAAAATGACTAGGCTTGAGCGTTTTACTGGTAAGTGGGAAATTATTCTAATAACCTCATATCGCCATACATGATATTGTGAGTAGTGATGAGGTGTATGTTATACCATACAGCTGAAACATACAATAACTAGGGTTTTCTGCAAAAATTCCACATGGCGTTTCAAAAAATCCCAACGTTAAGAGTTTCTTATTTGTGAGTGAATATGATTCAAGCGAGCAGAACATTGTGGGGACTGATGTATGTATGTTATACCATACAGCTGAGACATAGAACCACTAGGTTTGTCTTGTTGGTGAGTGGAAATTATTGAAAACCTCTGGGCTTGGTATTGTGGGGGAGTGATGATGGGTCTGTTATACCATACAGTTGAAACATACAATACCAGGTTTGCCTACGGCTTCAAAAATTCGCTATATTAAATTTTCTTATTCTTGAGTGGAAATGATTATGACAAAAATGATAATGTAGGGAGTGGTTAGTTGTATGTTATATCATACAGCAGAAACATGCAATAACTAGGTTTGTCTTCGACTTATAAAAGTCCCAATGTTAACAATATCTTAGTGGTGAGTGGAAATGATTCTAAAAATCAACCAGGACGTAATATTGTAAGCAGTAATGAAGTGTATATTATATCATACAGCATACACATGAAATAACTAGGTTTATGTTCGGCTACATAAAGTCGCCATTTTAAGAATGTCTTATTCGTGATTGGACATTATTCTAAACAACCATCAGAATATGACATTGTAGGGTGAGATGTGTGTTATATCATACAGCTGAAACATAGAATAACTAGGTTTACTGCTTCATAAAGTCCCAATATTAAGAGTATCTTATTGGTGGGTGGAAATGATTCTAATGTCAAACAATCAAGGCATGATATTGTTGGGATGATAAGGTGTGTGTGTTATAGCAAACAGCGCACACATAAAATAACCAGGTTTTGATGGTATTGAATAGAGTGGGGTGGACTGCGAATCGCTGCGAATGCGAACGAATGGCTAACCGAAGGGAAGGCTATTCCCATTCATAGTTCAAAAAGGTCATCAAATTTGACCTCACCGACCCGCTTTTCGGACCCAAAATTGGCCCACAACGACCCGCCCTGGGGTGAAAAAAATCACTCAAAAATTACTCATTTTACCCCACCCCAAAATGTTTTCTCATCGAACCGCCTTTGACCCCCGTCTGCATCACTTTTGAACTATGTTCCCATTTCTAACGGACCATGTTTGTAAGACTCTTGAAGATCTAGACTCTTGAATGGTTTGACTGAACCTTTCGCTTTGCAGGCCTGGTGGCAGTTATCATTGCTTGCATGACTTCCGGATTCGCTGGCGTCTTCCTGGAGAAGATCCTCAAGCAGGGCAGCATTGGACTGTGGATGCGCAATCTGCAGCTGGGTACGGTACTCAGAATCAATTTTCGTGCCGGGAGTCAATCAGTCTTGACTCTATTTACTTTTCTAATTGATCGGATTCTAATTGAACGGCTTAGCAGCCCACCAGCAGAGGCCGTATCCATGTAACCGTTTGCCGGGCAAAAGTGACGCCATTTGAGGAGGCGGAGCGGTTTGTCGAAAATCCTCCGTCTACTCAAATGATTTCATGGATACTGTAGGACTGCATTCTCCTTATTCATAGCTCAATGGAATAAGGCATGTATGTAACTTTTCAGCCTTCTTCTCCATCTTCGGTGCCTTCTTCATGTGTTGTGCGTACGACTGGGAGGCCATCTCGAAGAACGGCCTTCTGCAGGGATACAACACGAATGTGTGGATCGTCGTCTTTCTTCAGGTTGGACTTTCCAAAGCATATTTTGTTTGAAAGGTATCCCTCGTAGCGAACCCACCGATCCGGTCCGGGGGTTGCAAAGGGACAGTACTGCTTACTTTGGCGTGACACATAAAGAATCAGATGTTTCTATTATCTATCGAGCATAAGCTTTGCTATGATGACTCCCTTCTGGTTAGACTGAGGGGAGGGGTGAAGAACAAGACCGCCTTAGACATTTGCGCCATCGTGCGGAAGTGGGCAGATACGCTATCGTTCTCCTCATCATCATGGCGTAATTGTCCATTCATACACTTTTGGATAATGCCATTTGTGACCAAAGTGGCCGATGCTACGGACACTCAATTTCACTTTTAATTCCAAATCAATGCTACCTTAAAGGGACCTTGTCACGATTTTTGAAGTTGGTCTCAGATAAAAGAGCGCAAAATTCTGAGCAGAAAACTTGTTTACACTTATATTCAGAAATCGCTAGTATTCGAGATACAGCGCTTCAAAGGGTGCCCCCAGGCTACTGCGTTTAGCGGGGATAAACGCCGTAGCCTGGGGGCCGGGAGCAACCTTTGATGCGCTATATCTCGAATACTAGCGATTTTTGACTATATCTGTAAACACGTTTTCTGCTCAGAATTTTGCGCTCTCTAATCTGAGACCAACTTCTAAAATCGTGACAAGGTCCCTTTAAATCATTATTGCGGTGTTCTCGATCTTCTTGTCCTCGTTGGGAAACATAACTGCGCAGGGTGACGCGGCGGGATCATTAGAGTGGACGAATTACCAATTCATTCTAGGGATCGACCCTATTAGCGCACAACACAGTTCTGCACCGGGATAGTTGCGAATATGAGTAAAGCGAACTAGCATAACTGCACCAATTTAGCCAGTGCTACAGTTATGTTTCACTCTATTTCAATTCAACTATCGATGTCACGAGGAATTAACATTGTGCAACATTCTCGATTTCCTTATCCTCGTTGTGAAACATAACTGCGCAGGGTGACACGCGGCGAGATCATTAGAGTGAACGAATGACTAATTACTTCTCGGGATCAACTCTATTTGCGCACAAGACAGTTTTGTGCAAATGGGCTGTGATTCAGAATCCTCTCTGAATCCTGCTGGAACCAACTCTTGAAAATTAGAACTGGCAGATTCTGCGCGCAAGGGTCGTCATCACCATACTTTCGTAAGCTGTTGTGGTGTTAGTTCAAAGGGCGACCCTACCGACCCGGTTCGTGGTTTGGGATGTTACTTTACTTCTTGGGTTGGCGTAGCATGAAGAATCAGATGTTTCTATTCCCTTTCGAGTATAAGCAATGACGGCTTTTTTTATTGAAATTTTCGTCATTCATGAATTATTTGTTTTCTAATAGTGACAGATGCTGCAAGATTATCGAACCTTTCTCACTTCTGCCTAATTATGCACTTCTTGAAACATATTTCAACCATGACCACCCCCACGTTTCGAACTCGGTTGCATCACCTGTTGAACTGTTGTATGTTCGCAAGGATGTAATGTAATAACTCCCCGGTACTTGATCGAAGGATGTATTGGGAGTGAAGAGTTGAAGAATGCATTATCTGACTGATCTGATTTCAGGCAACCGGTGGCCTGGTGATCGCCATTGTCGTCAAATACGCCGACAACATTCTCAAGGTACAATTGCAATTTTTGGGAGTATAAAACGGTAAATAAGTGCATTTCTCATTCATCTAATCCCCTGGGAGCTGTCGCCTCTACGTTCGATTGACAAAACCACTCCGCAGAGATTAGACAAAGAGAAAAGCAGTTTGTTTTACGGTTTTATAAACCCTAAAAATTACCGTATATCCACATTTCGTTGTAAGAGTCACAATTGACTTTCAGGGTTTCGCTGTCTCCCTCTCCATCATCCTGTCCTCGTTCGTCTCGTGGTTCGTGCTGGGAGACTTCACACCATCCCTGTGAGTTACCGTAACCCACCGTAATCTATCTAGTTTACTGTAGGTTACTTTAGCATACTATCCTGCTACAGTAACGCTAATTTACCTCTACCGTAATCCTACAGTATGCCACCGCAACGTACAATCAGTCCGGGCTTCAGTAAAAGACCATCTACCGTACTTGTTTTAAATTTCACGGCTTTGTCTTCAAACTCCCCTGATTCAGGGCCTTCGCTGCTGGCGGTGCACTCGTCATCTTCTCTACGTTCCTGTACGGCTACGAGCCCAAGAAGCCGCTGGCTAAGCCCTGAGCGTCTTGTACCGTAACCCTCAGTCTACGATAGCTTCTTCACGGCCATTCATTTGCGCGGTTTCCATACATCATATTTCTCATCAGATAGCACAGTTTGTTTTTGCTTCTGCTCTACTCCTCCTCGTCCCCCAGGTAGCCAGTAATTGTGAATCACATACTCACTCACACATCTTTCCAAACAAAATATGCCTCTTTTTTCTACTGCGATTACCACTCGCCCCCTTCCCCCATTAAGTATCGAACTATGCCCCAATTAGGAAGTGGTATTTAATTTATAATTGTAAGTTATTTACCCGAGTGACTGAAGTCACATGGGCCGGATTAGGGCCTCAAAAACGGTAGTAAAGTACATTTTTTATTCGTCTAATCCACTCGTTACAATGGCTAAGTGGATTAGAGTGGATTAAACTAATGAGAAACGCACTATACTACAGTTTATGAAACCCTAGTCTGGATGGCCTTATTCTGAACACATATTGTTATGATTTCCCGCAAGTGGGGGAAGCTGTAGTAATCACGGAATGTATCAGAGGTCAGTAGTAATATGCACTAATCCAGTCTTCTCTATTCCTCCTCAATCCCCTTCTTTTCTCGATCCGGGTGTGACTATTGCAATTTGGTAGGGGATTCCTCCCTTTGGGGAATATCATCCACTTCATCCTGCGGTATTACCGAGAATGCTTTGTCTCTTATGCTTATTATCAACTTGGTGAATTGTAGGGATTCAAAAACAGTAGTAGAGTGCATTCGTCTGTCGTCTAATTCACTAAGAGCGATCGTCTCGCTCATGCGATAGATAACCGCACCACGAGATTTGGACCAAAGATGAATGCATTCTACTATTTATTGAAACCCTAGTGGATTGGACAGACTTTTGGGCGTATTTCCCGTGTCTGTATCACTCTCCCTTCCGTAATTACTGTAGCCCCCACTTTGGACGACGAACGGAAAATACAGAAAAATATCTTAAAATGTCGAGACTTTAGCGATTTCATAGCACGTTAATTATTGTTAATATTTTCACGCTGCCTTGAGTTCTAGTGATTTTTTCCAAAGCCCGACGTGTTTGATACTCGTTTTATTATAATATCACAGAGTTTTAGCAGAGTATATGAATATTTATTTAATATTTGAAATAAATTGTGTATGCCGCAATATTAGAGTCTATGTCTGACGTGAGCCAAGTTTGAATGAGATTGGACTATTTTGAAAACAATCGCTTGGGATCCCTATGTATGTCCCCACTTTCTTTCGGTAGATTTGTTATGAATCACAGAAGTGAGGGTGGGATGATTCGGTCTGAAAGGAAGGCTAATGGCTGTTTTGCTGGCTTCTATCATCTGAGTAGTGAATGGACGAAATGGAGAGAGTCCAGAATGGCTAGCGGGAAATACAAGACACTGCAATCCCGTGATTCTTCCAAAATGAGTGAATGTATGAATGAAAACTGTGAATGTGTGGAGGAAAAAGAAAGAAAGAAGGAAGTCCTTGGAGGAAAAAGAAGTAGAGAGCTACTTCTTCTTTGCTTCGTTTTCCTCCCTGACAATGCGCAGGGTTTATGAAGTCGTAACTTTATGCATTTCTCATTCGAATTGTTGTCTCTGCATTCGACAGACAAGGGATTAGATGAATGAGAAATCTAAAAGATTGCCATTTTACCACCCTATTCCTGTGTAAATAGTATTCTTCGATTGTTCCATGAACAAAGGATGTAAGGACAGAAAAATGATATCTCGTGATGAAAAATAACGATATCCGGTCATGTTTTCACTCCTGCAGAAGCATCCCGTTTGTCTCGTAGGTAGGAAACGCATTGCAGAATTTCTAACCTATCCGATCTCGATGGTCCCTCGTTTGGATAGACGACCGCTCGGAAGAGATCGGGGAGGTTAGATAAATATAACTAACATAATGCGTTGCCTGCTTGTGAGCAGTCGACTGTTAAACTGATATAGCGCGCTGGTTGTGAAGTCAACATTAGAGATTGTGACTACAGACGACTCTTCCCTTATCTTCAGAGGCATTGTCACAATGCATTATGTCTCGTGTATTCGCTGCTACATACGTCCACTCTCAACTTCAATATCCACTTCAAATTTTCATTTTATTTAGAAACCCTAGTGTACACCAAGATGAAGAAGCAAGAATATGATTCACAATCCATCAATAGCACACGTACTTCAGTTGACTTTGCCCGTGTTTTCGAAACCATATAAGTATATAGGAACAACACGGAACTGCCTCAGTAGATTCCCCTTTTCACAATCAGCGAGTAGACCCGTTTGTCTTTTAACCCTGGCCGCCAGTTTTGCGTTATGATTGAGAGAAGCGCACTAATTGCGTCTCGTTCTCCGAGAGGCTGTGGTCTCTTGCCGCCATAGACAACCGTGTTGAGGAGAATGAGGGAAGACTAATGAACTTCTCCCAATCAACAACGTAACACTGACTGCTCATGTTCGAGATTCTTCCGTCAGAGGTTCAAAATCGGTAAATTTACCATCAATCTTCTCCGTCGTGCCGTTGTCTATGAGGGGGTGAGACAACCGCCCGTCGGAGAAGAATTATTACAAATTTACCGATTTCGAACCCCTATCTACCTTCCGAGTACTCTCCTCCGTTCCTAATTGCGAGTCTTGTTCGAGAATTCCCCCTTTTCAGATGCACCCAAAGGACGTCTACGTGAAAACCACCGACTCTTTCTCGTCCCTTACGGTACGTTTCCCCTCGGGAACCAGCCCAAAAACTTGGCATAGTGTCAAACTATCTTGACACTGATGCCAGTCTCGATGATCGTTTGTTATTGTCTAATGTACGGCAAATCTTCGGGGCGTAGGCGACAACGGTCAACTCCCCAGACAATGGTGCCGTTATTATTCCAATGGTATACAAACAAGGGTTTCCAAAACGGTATTTTTATGCATTTCTCATTCGTCTGATCTCTCCTGAGCGGTCGTCCATCAAAAGTTTAGATAACCGCGCCGCGATCAGTCATTTTCATATTTTCGCTCGCATATGAGTTCACAATCTGAGTTCTATATGAGTTCTAACCCGTAATTTCCCCCCACAATACCTGCTTATTTACGCGCATGCTCCGCTGATATTCCCCTTAAAGGAGCTGTACCACGAACTTTTTCGAGTATAGTGTAGAAGCGCCGTTAGATAGGGGATGACGTGAGGAGTCAAAAGACATTTCTCCCACGTTATACAGATCTTTCTATGCTGTTTGGCGAAGCTCCAAAGTTTCAGAGTACGGTAGATCTTGGGGTAGAGTACATGCCGAGAGACAATAGAACCGATGAGGTTCAGACAGAACATGATTTGCATTTACAATGCCTATGAGAGAGACGCGGCATAGGAATAGCAAATGCAAATCATTTTCTGGCTGAACCTCATCGGTTCTCCTGTCTCTCGAAATGTACTCTACCCCAATATCTACCGTACTCTGAAACTTTGGAGCATCGCCAAACATCGTAGAAACATTTGTATAACGTGGGAGAAGTGTCTTTTGACTCCTCAATTCATCAACTATCTAACTGCGCTTCCACCCTATACTCGAAAAAGTTCGTAGTACAGCTCCTTTAAGAAGGTCGAACGTGCTCTTGCCGTGTTTTCCGCATTCCAGTTGTTTTGCTAAGGCCGAAGGGTGGTTCCGATGATCTCCGAGTTGCGCCGGTTATCGGGCAGATTCACTCCTACTCTGTTTTCCGGAACAAGCGCCAAATGATCTCTGGCAGAGATTTTTGTCATTTCCTGTCGAGAAAATCAGTCCGATTTCCGCCGGCCCAACCCTCTTAGTTTCTTCTTCAGAGTGTTAGTGGTTTGCTTGTGAGTGGCTCTCGATGTTAAATTCACCACTTCCGATGCGATACTACCACGGACCAGAGGTACTTTTTCGTCTTTATTCTCCCTTTGCACTTTGTCCCTGGCCTCGAAAATGCGGGCTGGAGATAGGATAATGAGTGGGGAAATGCTTGGCTCCTTGGTCTGAGGCCGGACTCATTCGGTTGTCACATACATCATGGCAACAGCACGGATCCTTGTAATTTCCTGCGCGTTCAGCCCCCACTGGTCGTACTTTACGCACTTCCACTTTTGCTCTTTGGGACAATATATAAGCGTAGATCTTAATGAAAATGAGATTTCCGACTCCAAATCCTCTGGCCTGAGCCGTTATCGCTAATAATGAGATGAACGTACGGGGATATGGTCTCCTATTTTCCTGCCTGTACATGCTTTCGCTGCACAGTCTCTAGATTTTGTCCAAAAAATAAAATTCCCTATTATAGAGCTTATTCTATAGCTATTACGAAGAATGGCACAAGGTGCCAATTTCCGGCAGCGGCCTCATTTCCTCCATGAGCACGCGTCTGTACTTCCGTGCAATAGACTGCCCAAAATGATCAGACTCAGACAATAAAAGAGTCCGCTGCATATGTTGTCCACCCTCCTTTGTGGTATTCATAATCCTCGCTGAAAGCGCACCCAACCCCTATTCTTCCATTGTCTGCGACCACCAGCCAAGATATTCGCGCACTACCGCGTTGTAAGTGCAGTGTTGAATGAACATTTTAACGTGGAAGGCATTTCCGCTGTAACGGTGAAATGTGCAATTGCGCCCTGCGAATGACGACTACAATGGCGCAATTATCCATGGCTCACTTTTCCTTCACCCGGCTTGTTCTCTTCGCGCATCATAGACAACCCGTCAAAGTGCGTTAACTCACAGTTATGTTGTCAATTGTGCACATATTATCAATAATCTCCCTAGTGTCAACAACATTAATTGAATGGGATGTATTTGATTATACACCGTCTGTGAAACACAACCCTGAAAGTAGTCATTTTATCAACCACATTTGCTGCTATGACTGAATATGAATGGGATGCACACCTGCCCCCGTATAATCACTGCTGAAGCTCGAGCTTTGAGCCTTAGAAGGCCAAGGGATAAGCTCGAGCTTTAGCAGTGATTACTGCGGCTGCTGGTCGTCTGCTAATGCGCAATAGTCAATCCTTCAAGAATTAGTATCAAAATTCGGTTAATGCAAGTGGATAGGTACCCCAAGGGCCTACTCTGGAGCACTTTGTTGTGCTCGAGGCCCGAAAGACTGAGTACGACTTAGCATCATTCGTTGCAGACCGGCACGGGTGCCGGAAGCTCAACAGCCAGCAGCAGCAGGGAGAGTCCGTCGCGGCGGGAGTCGACAGGTTTTTCCTCATACAATACTTACTATACTATGCATTGTCATACCAACAAATCTGTTATTCAGAACCTCTTTTACAGTCTGAGTGAAACATACACTAAACCACGCCCCGACGACAAAATTGCTTGCTAATAGACGGCCTCAATCGTCAGCCAAAATGGAGTGTCCGTACTAGTACCGAAGTCCATACTTCTCAAAAACATTCTCTCTTTGAGTCTGCGCTTCCATTATTGCTGAGAAGACACAGCTAAGCATTCCTCTAATCCATCATTCCAATCCCACTATTTACCACCCAATATCATATTGAACATCCATCACTTTTGAAGATTTTGCCTGTGCTACTACAGCAGATTCTAGATACCTAGGTTCAAAATTGATTCTAGATACTACAGAACTGCTTCAGCAGATCCCCCTCCTCAGCGCATGCGCTGGATATTTAGGAGTAGACCTTTTAATTTCACTACAGTCATTTGTTATAATCCCTAATGTCTTGCAGGCATGATCGTCTCTCGGCCCGTCGACCGACGACTCGACCTGCTGCGGAGTCGGTGAGTAATTTTATTATTATGATTTAATACTATTCAGCAAGCACTGCCCTGGGGATCTCTCAGAGTCATTTCTAAAGTTTTCAATGGTTGAGAAAAAATGCCCTTGCCGTAACATGAGCATTATTTAAACATGAACATAACTTGTAACATGAGCCAGATCTCACTACTTCGCTCTGGTAAACAGGATATTTCAGGGAAAAGGCGCACTCGGAGCCCATCCCGGCCCCAAAGGAGCTCAGCGACAGCGAAATCGAGGAAGACGATAGGTTGGCGAGAAATACTCATCTCATCGTGGCTGGCTATGATTGTTTTTGTTTTGAGAAACTAACACTAATATAGGAAAAGTGAAACAGTGAGAGATCAGTGAGAATTGAATTTTAGAAAAAAAATGGTCCTAAATTCAGAAGCGATGCTTCGGAGTGCGAGGCGCCGGCGCCATTCCGTTCAGCACTGCACAGTCGACAGAGCGACCCACAGCTGCCGTCAAGGGTGAGTTGGCGGCTGAACGACAAGAACGCCTTGGACATTTGCGACGTCATAGTGAAATGGGCAGATTCGAATGATGAGAATGATAGCGCATTTGTACCTCTCGCCGAACGTATCCTTCTCTATTCGATATTCAGCCTTAGCGCTAATCTGAAGAAAAGACAAAGAATATCAACCCGGACAATCGAGTGTGACCGCCAGGCTTATAACTGCTAATCAAATATGCCCTCAGCAGACCGAAGGTCGAATGCGCCCGGAACACGGTCTGCCTTTTTCCTGATGCGCTTCATGTGAATTGACCATCGTATTCCGTTCACTCTCGGAATAGGTAGATTCAGCATTAGAGCCACGCACGCATTTCGGATAGGAAATGATACAAGAAAACCGTCACCCGATCAGCTCAGAAAAGACTCGTCCGTCATTGGCCCGCTCCTTTTAGATGGGAACCATCTTACCGGGATCCGAAGAGATTTATCCGTCATACTCATACTCCGTTTAGGGGATGGGGAGGGGGGAATTTCACTACCTTGACGAAGATCGCACATACGAGTCATTTGCGCATGCAATTAGCGTAGAGTGGTCGGCGGGGATTTTACGATGGATTGACGCACCCCCCTCACCCCCTCCTAGCATCGAGAATATTCCCCTTCCTGAGCCTGATATCGAATATATATACCTACTGATACTTACTGCCAGTCAAAGCGCCTTCCTCCTCCCGTGTCACCGATCGTCCGCGAAAACGCCGTGGACCAAGCAACGCGCGCGCAAAGTACGGTGTAGGCGGTTGGCAGTTTGTTAGAGAGATGGGTTATGTTTCACGTAAGCTATAGTCTATATAGCCTATAGAACTGTTATAAATATGACCAGTGAAACGTAATCGATTTCGATACAGACTGCTAACACGAGTAGGATTCATTTTGTTTTTTTTTCCTGTATATTTGTTTGGAAAAATGAGGAAAACCGGTTTTGGTAGGAATGTTTTGCTGTCAGCTAACGAATATTGATTGAAGCCTCGTGGATCGGCTCTGAGCGAGCGAACAACCTCCGCATTCTCGCTCCCGGTCCCCTCGTCTAACGAGTACCACGATAGGTAAGACGACTCTTTTTCAGTCTTTCCTCAGCTTCAAATCACCCTTTCTGCACGGCAAACATTATAGATCCTTAGCTGTGCTAGAAAGCATTGTATGGGATAAACATGATGGCTCTAATGTCCATTTTCAGGTCCTTAATAACGTACGAAAACGTGCTCAATGATCTGGCGTCCAACGAGGAGACACACAAGCAGGTAACCGTACATTGGAGCAGAATTAACCGTTTTCTTTTCTAATTTTACAAACACCTTTTGTCAAAAATGAACAATCAGAGCATAAGAATGTATTTCTAATTGTAAATTTTCTACAACGAATTTCTATGAAGCGATTGACTATAGAACTTTTTGTTATTTAGAAGCAACGGCTTCGCAGAGATTCGACGAATGAGAAATGCGTAAAATTACCGAATGGATATGTTTCATGGGGTGAATAAAGTCTGTGCCCAACGCTCAGTGATGTTGTATCTGAGATTTTTTTCCTATGAAAATTTAAATAATATCAAATTTAGTCAGAAGCCATATATAGTCCTTTTCAGGTGGCGATCGGCAAGCGCATAGGCTTTTATCGATTAGGCAAGGAGCTGGGGTCTGGCAACTTCTCCAAAGTCAAGATAGGAGTCCACGTGCTGACACAAGGTATCACTTTCTATTTTTTATGATACATGCCCACTTTTTGCCTGATACAGATATGTGCGATGAGTAATACTTCCTGGAAAAAGCGAAAATTTGGCGATGTTTTGGTAGATCGCCCCAGTCTGGAAGTGCCTCCATTAGGAAAGGTGTGAAAGGAGAGAAGCTCCCTCTCATAGATGAACAGAGTGGTTCCGAGTTAGAGAAGCCGCGATAATCGGTTAGAGTGGCGAAAATTCGCAAAATCCTCAATGAGGGGATCTTCGGCTTGGCTTTTCTAGTGAGGAATTTGAAAAATAGCCACATTTTCCTTGAATCTCGATCAAAATGACGATTTTTCACTAATGTTCACTACGGGATCCCCGAGAAGACTTTCCTATTGGTAGAAAAATATGATAATAACATATTTTCTCTGATGTTCGGTTAGACTGTCGAATTTTCACCAAATCTTCACTGAGAGATGTTTGGATGATTTTCTGGTGAGACATTAGACGAAATAGCAACCGTTTTCTTTGAATCTCGATCGAAATGACGATTTTTCACTAATGTTCACTATAGGATCTCCGAGATGACTTTCCAAAAGGAAGAAAATATGATAACATATATTCTCTGATGTTCGGTTAGAGTGACGAATTTTCACCAAATCTTCAATGAGGGATCTTCGGCTTGGCTTTTCCATCGGGACATTAGACAAAATAGCAGAAGTTTTTCTCGGAAGCTCGGTAAAAGTGACAAATTTCGAATAATGTTCACTACGGGTTCTCTGAGTTGACTTTCCAAAAGGAAGAAAATACGGTAACATATTTTCTCTGATGTTTGGTTAGAGTGGCGAATGTTCACCAAATCTTCGTAGAGGGATCTTCGGCTTGACTTTTCTACAGGGACATCGGAGAATATAGCTGCGGTTTTCTCGGAAGCTCGGTAAAAGTGACAAATTTTCACAACCGGATTTCCGAGTTGACTTTCCAGCAAGAAAACTATGGCATATGGTAGATAACATGTTTTCTCTGAAGATCGGTTGGACTCGAATATTCAGCAAATCTTCACCTAGGGATCTTTGGGTTCACTTTCCTGGCGGGGTTTGGTGTTGAAATTCTAAATAAATGTTCTCTGAACTTGTTCTACTTATCTGTTAGATTATCAGGCGAAGTAAATGAGCGGAAATTTGAATTTGATTGGATTTGATTCATCTACTTGGTCTCTTGACAAGGTCGGGTGCAATTACGAATCCCTTGCGCGACCGTCGAGACATGCTTACAACTTGATGAGAGTTGTAGAGCTTTATTCGGAAGCCTTGCTATGGCAGAAGGTCTCTAATCTATCTAATCTAATCAAAGTCAAGCTGGAAAATGCAATTGATTGATTGATGAATGACTAAAGTCTATTGAAGTGAGAGACGACGGGAGGATACTGGGATGAATTGGGACTTTCCATACGCGAAACCCTAACCAAATGCATTGATTTAATAAAAATGAGACCCTAATTTGCTTTTCAGAACGAGTTGCAGTGAAGATCATGGAGAAGGCGAGGATGGACCAAAAGGCGCAGAAGCTTCTTGCCAGGTACTGTGCCTTTGTTCATTTTATTACGCATCCGAACTGAACTATTGCTCTAGTTTATTTATCTCAGAGTTGAAACATATCCCGTAACGACGAAATAACACGTAAAAATGAGAGACCAGGGTGGCATCCCGGTGAGAGACACGTACTAGGAATAACAGTTCAGATAGGATGCATAATAGCTTTAGCATATTCGGACTGTGGTTAACAATTAGCAAATTTCATAGGTTATGTTTCAATATTTTTTGAAGAGTTACCCTCTGCGGAACATAACCCATGAAGCAGTCAAATTGCAAACAATAGAAGATTTGTATTGATTCAACACCTTCTCAGGGAGATAGAGAGCATGGAGCGGGCGAATCATCCCCACATCATCCACTTGTTCGAGGTGCGAATTAAGGGTACTAACTTTAAACGGTAAATTTTTACGTCATTCTTATTTATCCGCAGCGCTGTTGTCTATCAAGGAGATAACCGCTTTCCGGAGAATAATGACGACACATTCATCGTTTTTGAACACCTAGTGCGTATTGGAGGCTCGGAGGTTTAAAATGACCATTTTTCAGGTAGTGGAGACGATTACAAGGATTCACCTGGTGTTGGAGTATGCAAAGGGAGGAGAGCTGTACGTTTACGTCCACGAGAAGGCACGTTTAAAAAATGAACCTTTGCGCCACCTTTTCCGACATAATTACTGCGTAATTGTCCATTTCACCGTTATGGTACAAATGTCCATGGCTTCTAAATATGATCGAGTCCTCAACCTATTTTTCAGGGTAAACTCACCGAGAAAGAGGCCAAGCCGCTCTTTGCCCAAGTTGTTTCAGCCATATCATATCTGGTGAGTCGTCAATGGATCATAATAGACGGACTCATTTAATTCAGCACGATCTCAACATTGCGCATCGCGACATCAAGGCGGAGAACATCATGTTCAGCGAGCCTGGAGGCTCCATCAAACTGGTCGACTTTGGATTCAGTCGCTCCCTGGTTGACGGTAAGCTGAAGTGAAGACCGAACGAATGGCAAAGTACATTCCACCTATCCGTTCTCGCGGGCACATCAAAAGTACTAGAATACGAAAGGGTGAATGAGGACGCAGAGAGATGAAATGCACTTTGTTAATAACTCTGTCAACACTGTGAGCCTCTGTGAGTTGAGAATCCTTAACATGTTCCAGGCCCATTACAAACGTTCTGCGGATCGCCACCATATGCTGCTCCAGAGCTGTTCAGGTGAACTTGTCACCCATGATTCTTGGAAAACCTATGAGCTATTTATTTCAATTTTAATTTTAATATTTAAAAAAAAATGAAATGAACAATACCATATTCAGAGACACTTCCTACGACGGCAGGGCCGTTGATGTCTGGGCGCTAGGCGTGCTACTGTACTTCATCCTTGTTGGAGTCACGCCGTTCCGAGGAGAAACCGTGCAGGAGCTGAAATCGGTAGGAAAGGTTTCAAAATGATTAGGAAAATGGGGTTTGTGGGGCGTATTGTCTCATTATTCATTTGCTCACGCGTGGGGAATTTGCTATGAATGCGAACGGAATTGAATGTTAGTACATTTTATGTGGAAGAATTTCGTCTGTAAACTGTATAATGCCCTAACTCACCCCTTATGTGCTATGGTTGAAACGTATTTGAAATCACTACTGTCTGTCAGAGAAATTGGAGAAATCGCGAAAAAAAGTTATCCATACGGTTTACATGAACAATAACGCATGAATATTGTTTCAGAAAGTGATGGAGGGCAAGTTCCAATTACCCGAATATCTCACCCTATTCGTGCAAGAGCTCATCCGAAAAACACTGGAGATGAGCGCTGAGCAGCGGTTCAACATATACGATGTCAAGGTTTGCATTTTATCTTGGCACTGTGCCAAAATTGCATTTCAGAAAAGTTACTTTCTCCGCGATTCGAAGTTTCCCGGTGGCATTGTCGACGACTTGGAAGAAGCGCCCGAAGGAGCACTGTTAGTCTGATTATCTATAGCAAATGACCTGTTTGCCTGTGCGTTTGGCTCATTATTGATTGATGACCTCACTATGACGTAATCAATCTATACTGAGCGGCAATATTACCAGAAGTTGGGATGCATCAATAAGGAAAAATCCTTTCAGTGATCGCCTACGCATACTGGGCATAGATGAAGCGATGGTAGAGGAGAATAAAAACAAGGGTTCAAGGTATGGCCTTCATTTGACACTAAAGTACCCTTTATATTATTGTGGAAAACGGAATTGATAAATTCCATGTCTCCACTTGATTATCCGAACTTATTTAGGAAACTTGAAACATATCTGAATGTCAATGTGACGATATGGTTTTCATCGATATTTCGGTTGAAACATGTTCAAATGTGTCCGAAATGATTTTAAAAATCAATTTTAATTAGTCTAGATCAATATAATTAAAAAAAATAGGTCAAATTCACACTTTCACAGAGGAGTTCAGATATGCTTCACGATTCCAATATAAAGAAACTTACACTTTGCGATAAAATTTTGAGACCGCCCAAATGTCACATGTGTACCAGCTATATCAAGTCCGTTTTCCACAATAATAAATCGTCTGATTCCCTCGCAGCGGATGTTCATCACATCATAGTGGCATCCGTGTCGAGGGAATTAGACGAATGAAAAATGCACTTCCGCTTCCTTTTCCGACCCTAACTTTTTGCTAAGATGTTGGTGTTCGAACAGTGGAAATTGTCGGTTCATCATATTTTTTTAATTCTCAGAAGCGCCATCAACGGCACGTACAAGCTGGTGTGCCACAGGCTGCAGAGGGAGGACATGGATCTCAAGCAAAAAGTGAGCATTTGCAAAATGAAGCACAGTGCCAAGAAAAATTGCAAATCTTATCATATAGATGTGTTTTCAGATGAGAGAACTGAAGATGAAGAACGATGCCTTTGCAAATATGACAAGCAGAAGAGGCGGCAATCAGAGGAGTGACAAAGTCTGCAACATTCTTTGAAGGGGGAATGAAAACTATCCCGCATTGACAGGCCAATATTAGAGAACGGAAAGCAAGCACACAGCGTGCCGAAAAGTTGGACAAAAAAAAATTTGGTGGCGCGGGGACAAGTGGGTGGTTACCG
>JACMIF010000427.1:18213-40388 GCA_014805445.1 Diplogasteroides magnus | reverse complement strand
TCTATTTTTCGACATGTCGACGCGGTCGAAACCGCGTGCGATCGAACTTCTAGAGTAGGACAGGCTCCGGACCACAAATGTACGTGTCACCGCCAGCACTTTTGGGACCAAATTTACGTGTGGCCGACAAATTATGTGAAAAAATCGCAAAATATCTAGTGTTAACTGTCAAATTTTCCAATTTTTCGTTTGTTTTCTACGTGTTGCTGCCGAAAAGTTTTCCCCTGACCAAAATGTACGTGTGGGGGGGGGGGGGGGGGGGGGGGGGGCTCTCTATTTTTCGACATGTCGACGCGGTCGAAACCGCGTGCGATCGAACTTCTAGAGTAGTTCTTTTACATTTAGTGTGTTTGTAATAGCAATTTAGTACCGATAGTTTATCGCAAGAAAGAGTATCAATTGTGAATAATAAAGACTGTACATACTGAACTACACATCATTCTAGAACTATCATGCAGGCATGCAACAAAACATTTCATGGAACCAAGCACTCAAAGAAATTATTAATAACGAAATCGAATAAGTTACCTTACAAAAGAGAGTAAAGCGTCGATACAGACAGTTATCACAGGCAAAATATTAATGGAGAGGCATATTGTCATGGGTTCATCATCACACTTCGCGAAGACAAAGTCAATTACCGTACTCGGGCAGAGGGAAGATACTGTAGTTAACGGAGAGACAATGGTGACAAATTGCTTGGATTGTCTACAGTACAACTTGGACTACAGTAACCGTCTTAAGCCAGTGGATTAGCCTTCATGAGGACCAGATCAGCTGCGACCATCTCCTTGACCAGTTCGGGCAGAGTCACCTTGGCCTCCCAGCCGAGCTTCGTCTGCAATACGGTAACTTCAAGGCCTGATTCAGAATGAGCAGTGATAATGCAATTTTAGCTATATATGAAAACTTCTTACTATCACCATGGGATTTAGCTACAGCAGGACAATAGATAGGAGAAGCGACGCTTTGGAACTACACGCATTACGAACTATTACACAACAAGGTACTAATGGTGAAATGGTTAGAATGCGCGTATTTTCAAAGTGGGAAGTGCCAAACGAAAGTTGTCAAACGCCTCTTCTTCAATCGATAAATGATAGTTACGATCCAAATGGCTGTTATTTCCAATCGACAGCTCACCTTGGCCTTGGTGGCGTCGCCCAGAAGCTCCTCGACCTCCGTCGGCCTGTAGTACTTGGGGTTCACCTGCAACCAATTGCCAGTTTATCAGTGTAGCACACAATGTTGGGCCTGGCAAAAATGGAAAACTTAACAACTTTCTGAAAGATTGGTTAAGATCGTAAATCTTAATTTTAATTACGATTTCCCTCTTAATAGTGAATGGCGATGTTTCCTGTATCTATAGTCAGGAAATGTCCATCATTCGTGTGACCCCCTAGTATCATCCAGTCAGTGTTCATCACTGTAACAGACCTTGACACGGACGACTCCCGTTCCCTTCTCCTTGCCGACCTCTTCCACTCCCTCTCCTTCCCATCTGAAATGATCCAATCAGAAACCCGCTTCAGATAGGTTTCCAGGCCTCCAGCGCGTTGTCAGCATATTCAAGTCCACTCACTCGAGCTCGATGCCGACCTCTCGGAAGGCCAGCTGGCAGAACTCGCGCACACTCGTGAAGACGCCCGTGGCAATGACGAAATCATCGGCGTGATCGTGTTGCAGGATGCGCCACATGGCCTGCAAGGCAATGTGTCATTCACTCAACAATAGGGCAGGAAGTGCAAGCAAAAGTACATTTTTCTGTTGTCTAATTTCCCACAGAGTAGTTGTCTCTTTCACGTGAAGGACTTCGGATTAACCGACGGAAATGTGCAATTCTTCTTCGATTCCGTTCCCTCTTCAATAACAATGAGCGCTGCATTTTGCCTTACGCAATTACATTGCTTAGAAAGTTTTATATAACATTTTGCAGCCTTCCTAGAGGCAAATATTTTTCCAAAAAATCCAATACTGAAAAAAATGAGTCCAATACTGCTTCCTCGCAGTTCTCTACGAGTCGTAGGCACTCTCGTTTTCTCCACGAACTACAGTAACCGGCCTACCGTCCCACATAGACTACTGTAGCTCTCACCTCCACATACTCCCTTGCGTGTCCCCAATCTCTCTTGGAAGACAGATTGCCCAGCTCCACACACTCCTGTTGTCCCAGAGCGATCTTGGCCACGGTACGGGTGATCTTGCGGGTTACGAACGTCTCTCCTGCAACGATTTCCTTCATCACTACCGTAATCCTATCTCTCTACCGTAAATTTGTGCTTTGAGATGCTAACACATTCGTGTTGTTTGACTGTGAATTTAGTGGTCCGATCGACCGACACATTACATAGTATTTCCCGCTACCGTACCTCTCCTTGGACTCTCGTGATTGAAGAGGATTCCGTTGCAAGCGAACATTCGATACGCCTCGCGGTAGTTGATCACGATCCAGTAGCCGTACAGCTTCGCCACGGCTGAATAACTATGGTATTTCCCATCCGGAAACGGTCGAACTTATTGTTTTAGGTCATAAGCGAGTTCCACGCGAATCGCGCCAAATTTAGTGCGTTTGGTCTTGATCTGACCCGCTATAGTAACGCAAGAACTGTTCGTCACCTCATGTCATGTATACCACCGAATGAGGAAAAATCTAGCGAGCAGGCGAGCTACCCTACCGGCCGCCTACTAGAGTAGAGATACATCACGAGTACCGCGCAACCACCGTACCATAGGGAGATCTCGGGTAGAAGGGCGTCGTCTCCTTCTGTGGTACCTCCTGCACCTTTCCGTACAGTTCAGATGTGGACGCTTGATAGAAGCGTACCTGAAATTGCGTTTATGAAGAAATAGCGCCAGCAATATCATTAGAAATCCCGGCTGATCATGAAAGATGGCATTTGTGTTAGGTGAAAAACCTCAATATCAATGTTACACAGCTTTCTTAAAAGTACCCAATCAACTGAAAATGTAATTCCATTATATTCTAGTGCTTGTTATACAAAAAAATGTCGTGAACATCTACGTATCCCCCTATATACCACCAAAGAGCAGAATACCGTAACCAGTACCTTCTCTGTGAGACCGCATGCGTGGATGGCGTCCAGCAGTCTGAGCGTTCCCACTGCGTCCACCTCCGCCGTGTACTCGGGCAGATCAAACGACACCTGAAACAGGGATGGATTTGATCTCGCAGAGAAGCTGATCTACAGTAATCCTCAGTGATAGGGTCGCTTAACACCGTACCTTGACGTGACTCTGCGCAGCCAGATGGTAGACCTCCGTGGGCTGGATCGTGCGAATGAGCTTGATGAGGCACGAAGAGTCGGTCATGTCACCGTAGTGAAGGGAGAATGAAGCACCGCCTGAAGTGAGGCGAATTACACTTATTTCCGTGAGTCTTGCTTGACCCGTATGCAGCCCGGCGAAAGCGACGTCATTAGGCGAGGGGGGGGGCAAATTGGTGAAATAATGATATCCACAGTGGCTAACAGTGGTTAATTGCGTAGCACACCCGCAATAATAAGTATGCCGCATTGCATGAAACCGCATGGTTACGGGCATCAAAGCTGCCATATTTCCAAACGATTTCAGCGCGCCAATACGATCTTTAATCGGAAATCCTTCCCTAGTGACTCTTACATCATGAGGGAGCCTATGTTCAAGTTACTTGTGGCCATCGCTATGCCAATCCAGGTTCATCTCCAGCCTATACTGTATACTATACTGTACAGTGTATAGGCTAAACTGCATGTCCTACGTGTAGGGATCGCAGACGATTTTTTTTCCAAAATGGTCCAGTCGCGTTCAAATGTGGATTACAATTAGAGATAGGCTACGCCGTTAGATACCGTATCCCATTGACTGACCAGTATGGGTGACAGGATTGGAGTAGAGATGCTCGATCCTGGCGGTATTGAACGAGGAAGACCTGAATGATTCTGTGTTTCACAAGGACCACAAATCAATCCCATAAACGATTCACTCTGATTGGTTCGGCAATCCATAGAAATAAGTCATGCACAAAATGTCATTCCAGCATTGTTCAACCGTATCATCATACTCTAATTCCTAGAGTAGCCTCAATGTATCGAACCTCCCTATTCGAATTCAGAAAGTATTCAGTGGCCATTTTTACAGGAACCAATAGTGTATTACTGTAACTCCTACAGTAACTCCCCCCCCATGTACCGTACCTTCTGATGATGCCGTGCACCTTGTATCCCTTCGACAGCAACAGCTCGGCCAGGTACGATCCATCCTGCCATTCACAACTATTAATCACATCGTTAACGTCCATCTACAGCCCCACTCCCATAGTTGCTCCATCAGAAATGTCCGTTTATTTATTACCCATGGCTTCTAATTGAATCCGACATGGGAATTGAGATTTTGTATATGATAGTGCGCAATGATATTATGTGTCCAATGAAATTAATACTTCCCGACCGGATCACTCCCCCACGACGAATCACCAAATTTAATATTTCATTGAGACTTATTTCACCCAGGTTCGCTTGAAAAGAAGTACCTTAACTTGACAAATTCATCCAAAGCACGGGAACCTTTACCCAAACGAGCAGTTTTGCTACAGTTCACTGGTATAGAGGCCAGAGCGTCATGGACTTTTGCGCCATAATGGTAAAATGTATAGATGCCCGCCCATCTCATGGCTCAAATAACTTATTTATCATTACGGCACAAATATCCATGGCTGCACTGTTATCTTTCACACCGATAGCAAAACGCCAAGAACGTGTTCGCCAAAAGCAACACTGAAACTGTTCATTGCATCGGAAATGACGTGCTGCAGCTTCTCTCTCATCACATTTGGATACGCACTCCATGCCAATAAATGATACGTGGACTTGTGAAAATTATCGGGATGAGGACGTTAAAATGGCATCAAGTTGTCATATTTTCCTTTCAAATCGTTAAACGGATGGATGGATGCACTATTGAGAAGTCCCATTTGGTTCCCGTCTCGACAATATCGCGTCCAAGCAACTACGACATCCCTTTCTTTGAAGCAAACGGAAACGCTCTTTGAATCCGGGTGAATTTTGGCCACACTAAACAGTTATCAGGTGCAGTTACTACAAAGCAGGCTTTTGAATGTCCGCCCCGTTTTCAAGAAAACAACTATAAAATGTAAAAAAAATTCTGACATTCATCATTCACTAGACGGTGTTACCATAAACATTCTCCATACGGGAACTACCGTACCCCCATATCACTCATCTACCGTAACCCTCACCCATTACCGTACCTGTCCACTGATGCCCGTGATGAGGGCGACCTTGCGCTCCCTGAACGCCACTGCGTCCGAAGTGTCCATGGTGGGCGAAGCGTCAGCGATCACAGCCTCGAGACCCTGAATCAGGGGGAATTCAAACCTGAATTTTCGCGGGATAAACTCCGCCTTACGGTAGCTACCTGTTCTCCCATGGTCATGGTTGGGGACATGAGGAGTGATTGGTATAAGGGCGACTAGGAAGGAAGGTGGAATAGGAGGAGACGAAAGAGCGATCGACCACAGTCGTCGTGACAAAAGCTCCAGAATCGGGAGTCGGCGAATAGGGAGCGAGAGAGAAGGGAATATAAAGAGAGAGAGGAAGACATATTGGGAGGAGCAAATAGAAAAGATATTGCTATGAGATGAGGAAGGAAAGGCACTTTGGTGCCATCCACGTGGATTTGTGCACTCGGATGTGTTGAAAATCTGACCCTGCACTCAAAAATGCTCATAATCATCTACATGAACACGACTTCCCCGGGACGACATAATTATGACGTAGGACACCACGTAGTCGGGAACAACCCCGGGCCTTTGAAAGATACGTGTCATCCAAATTTGGTTTAATGAACCGAGGCAGTCTGTGTCAGTATGCAGTGTCAAAACCATGCAACTTCTCCGCAACCATCTAGATCTGTGCACCAACGATATTTTTTAGATACTCAAATTTGTTGGTGTTCGCTATTCACAACACTTCCGTTGGGCCAATTAGTGTCGGTAAAAACATGCACATCGCATTCACACCACCACCATAACAAATTGAAAACGTTAGCAGCCAACCAACCTCATTCGCATCTCCGGACATGCTTCAGGTGTTAGAGTGGAGGAGGAGGAGGATGGATGAATGGAGATGAAGCTGGATGAAGCCTCCTGCAAACAGCACTCGCAGTGTAAGTGAAGTGAGTTAGCAGCACGATATCTCGAGCACGGGCAGAGTACATGCACACAAATTGTAATCGAATTCGGATGACGAAAACCGCTTCATTCACCCCCTAATTCTCATGATTTCACAAACTCTCTCAGCCCCCTCTAAGAACAACTACCAAAATCTCGCTCGGCGAGATCCGAAAGCGGCGATAAGCCCAACACTACGTCAGCACGGCCCAGTTTCGAGTCATTCGGGAGGTAGACTTTTTAGGGGGCAAATGGGGGCGAATATTGAGCTAGATTCCACATGCCAAGGAGGATCGAAACTGATATTAGTCGTCTTTTACAAGGGGGGGGGGGGTGGAAAGACTGTCGGGGTAGACTTGCACTCTCGCCTCTTCACTCGCTCTTGTCTCTCGCTCCCCCTCTGTCCCTCTCCCCCTCCCCTACGTACATTCAGCCACATATACGGAGAGCGATAGCAACGTGGCGCATACGCTGTTATTCGCCACGTTGCTGAGTGAGTGAAAAATGGGCGATTCCATTGCTTTCGGAAGAGGGGAAATAACAACCACGAACGAGCCACATCACCGTAAGCATTACCACGGTTACTGTAGTTGTACTACAGTAACCGGAACCAAGCCACGAAACACCATTAGTGAAGTCGTAAAGCAAGAAAATGTGAGGGGGTGCGTCATGCAAGAAGGGCGTGGACGTGGTTCAACTGACCGCCAGATATCAGGTGCTTTACATTTTGTGACGTGGCATAGATAAGGAAATGAGGACGGAAATCGATGCAAATTCTGGGACTATTTGCACTGTCTACGAGAATGAGACTGCACTTTGCTAAATAACATATATTTATAAGTATACAATTATCATTTCCGAATTGACAATCATTTTAGCAAAGACGCAGATACGGCAATCCACCGGATTCAAACCAGGCAATCAAAATGAGACCATCATGGGAAGACACTCTTTATTCTCTTATTTCACTACAACCTGACAAGCGTGCTTATCACAATGACTCAAAATTCCGTAATAATGACAATATTGCACAGTAACGGCGGAATCCTTGAGGACTCGTAGAAAAATAATAATGATTATGATAAAGAAATAGAGTGATTATGCAGTCTATTAAAAGCACCATCAGGATACTTTACAAAAGCGCAGAAACAAAAAAGGGCTCAAACAACAGGCTAGGATTATAACGAATTGCTCAAAGAATATTCACTGGAATAACATCTGCACTACTCAACTCAAAACCACTCAGAGAATATGTCAATATAACAAATTACAACTTACTATACAAATGAAGTCCGTGTTGGAAAAATGAATCACAAAGGTCATTCCGCCTCTCTGCGCTCTCTGCCGCGTGGTCGTCTCTCTGTGTTAGAGACGACCGCGCAGTAGATAGAGCAGAGAGGCGGAATAATCATTGGGATTCACTCTGCCAAGACTAAACGCATTACTGTAATAACCTGACTAGTCTACGTTGGCGTACACGAAAGCGCCTCCGAATACGAGAGCAGCGCCCGTGTAGTGATGGGGAAGGAAGTCGTGGTTGAACAGCCAAACCTGCAACAGTTACGTTTCACAACGTGGATGTAGGAATAGAATATCAGCTACATTTGATGCAAGTGGGGGAAGAGTTTGTTCCAATACAAATGCACAATAAGTCGCATGCTGATTCGTGAAACTCTGGGTGACCCACATCTTCAGTCACATGCATGCATCTCAAACGTACTGTAAGGACATCGCAACCTTCTACACTTCCACAAATTCCAAAGAAGGGAGAGTAAAAGGTTGAATGACAAGAGCGTCACGTACCTTTGCGCTATAATGGTGAAATGTACAGATGTGCCATCGTTGTCGTCATTCTCACGGCGTAACTGTCCATTTCACCAGTATGGCACAAATGTTTGTGGCGCACTTGTCCTTGACCCGACCAAACTGACCGAGATGCCCAGTGACAGTATCTTCCTCACAGTCAGCACTGCATTCGTGGTGAGAGACGAGGTGCGCGCGCTTAGATCGAAGATGCGAGACGTGCAAACGAACTGCAAATACGTGTAATTAGTCTCAAATGATCGCCAGATACTGTCTCTGGAAGAAATCAATGACCACAAATGTCGCAATCTCCGAAAAATCATCAAATGCACATAAATTGCTTGTTCAATGCCCCATTGAACACGCATGTTAAATGCTACCAAAAGTAGATGAGAAGAAATGCAGCTCCTCGAAATTGGCAAGCAGACGCAAAAAACGAGAGGAAACCAAGTAATTTAATGTTGCCGATAAAGAATAAATACCGCTTGAGTAAACTTTCAGCAATGGAATCCGACCTTATGCTCCCAAAAAAATTCATAAATGAAAACTAATAAGTGACCTGCAGAAGAGTGATGATGGCGATGGTAGTGAATCCACCCAGGCGACCCTCGAGCGGGCGAGTTCCTGAACAGAAAATTACTGTAATCAATCAATCTATACCGTATCCCACCAATCGAAAACATGGTCCAGTCACAAAATTATAGGACGGAATAGCACTGGGCAGAATAGAACCATATGTGTTCGTAGTTCAATTATGTCCCAATGCTATTCCGTTCAGTTCTAAAAAGCTGGTGCCTTTTTGGGGCCGATCCGATACGATAATACCGTCCGTATTCAATCAATAACCATGAATACCGTACTTCTCCACGCAGCTTCCGCCTGGTCGAACAGGTCCCACTTCTGCATGAAGATCATCGGAAGGGACAGCGCATACTGAATAAGGGATCTTTTAGAATCATATATGATGAGATATTACATGAACATCACTAAGGGCCTGTTCATTTACCAATAAAGCACCAATGCAACCTAATGCCACCAGGTACCAGTGATAAATTTCCGATCGTATGACGTACTTGTTTCCTGTCACACTCGTCATATTACATCACAAATGAATCACAACACTACTGGATTCTTCTTGAATCTCCTAATCTACAACACACATAAAGACTCACAATCCAGTACATACTCTCATCCGCGACCGAGCGACCGTATCGGCTGAAATGACTCATGTTGTATGAAATGAATCACCCGCACCATAATCGTTACCCAATCAGTCCAGTCTCCGAGAGATTTTGCAATATATTTTTTAAACATGTAGAACGTAATCGATATGCGACATTTTGAAAAAGACCAGTCTCTCTCAAATTATAAATCCGCCCCAATCGACTAACCTGTTCACCTTTTCCTGCCATACGCCCAGAATAGCGCCGGCGAAGAGGGCGATGATCAGATAGCCGACTCCTAAAGGGAATGCGAGGATTACGGTAAATTTGCCAATCGATAAAGAGTTCGATCCATACGGAATCAATAGCGTGGATACGGATACTTGCAACAATCGAACGATACGGATTACGGTACGCCCCTATCAACAGTTCGACTACGGTACCTGCATTGTCGCCTCCCATGAGATCTTGCATTACAGACTGCAGAGAGTGATGGCGGAAGTCGAATGTGAACACGACCACGCCTGCAATAGGGATTCTCATGGTAGTCATCTCCCTTTCGTCTAATCTCTGCGGAGCGGTTTTCTAACATTCTTGTATAACAAATTCCCATAGTTCACGGTGCATCGTGATTTCGCTCAAATTTCATAAGAACATAAGGGGTACTGTAATGTACCGTAATACCTGCAGTCATTGCGAGAACGGACGCAATCTTGCCCGCAGAGTATCTCCTTCCCTGCCAGACCACAGACACGATCATGTTCGCGGGGAGAGCGGTCTGCAAGATTTGAAAAACATCAACGACTTAAAATCCAAAAGAAATCTTAAAAACAATTGTATTCTAATGCCCATGCCATAATATTGTGTACACCAATAAAAAAGGGTCAAAATAGACATAGTGAATCATACATGGACAGTTCGATCCTATTAGACCAAACGACACCTCGTTTCGCGAAGTTACGAAGTCATTCTGCACTCACCCTGCCCATGTAAATATCTAGTGAACTGACCGATCTTATGACGATGAATGCTGGATACGACGTCCTCAGCTGCAGTGCGTAGCCATTGAGGTAAGTGGAGAAGGAGAAGAGAGCGGCCAGACCGAAGTAGGCACTGACAAGGAACGTTACATTGGGTCGTTCATTGTATGGTTAGCATAGGTGCGCTGGACTGTAATAAATTACGGGTGCATCCTGCAAATTATGGTGGGAGCTGCCTGCAAGGCCAAAATTTAGCGTTTTTGAAGTGCATTTGAGAAATCTTAGTGGGAGCACCCTACGCGGTGGGAAAAATCTGCGTTTTACGGTGTATTTTGAGAAAAAAAAATTTGGTAGCACCCTGCAGCGACAAGTTGCTTACAGAGTGTGCTATGATGGCGAGGGACCCCAAACGCGCACTTTTTTCTTTCTTCCCCTCTCGATTGCTCTCCTTGACGTTGCATATCGGCTCAAACACAGCATATTTTGTTTAGATTGTGTTTTAGGCCAATTAAGGGGAGATGAATCCAATGGTGAACTTTTAAACCACGGTATGGGAGCATTAACTCATTCGATATCTAATCGATTGGGAATCAATCCAGGCAAAAGTACTCCATGTTGGCTAAACCGCCATGTGATATGCAGTTTCAATCGCTTTAGTTAGCCCTCTGACATTTCACAAACCGATGTGATCTTCAAATACGATCTGCACAAATTTTGAAGTACAGCATTGAGAGACTCCAGAAACGTGTGATACCGTATCATTAGCTCAAATCAATCGATACACCCACTTCAGAGGGACGATCCTGCGTCTGAACTTGTTCGTCCATGTGCCCACAACGACGACGGAAAGGAAGAAGGCAAAGTTGATCAGAGTGAACATCTCACCCTCCTCACTGCAAAAGGACTCAGTAAATTCTTGGTGTGATATCGTCCAATCGGATGTGCCCGATATTAGAGGACCCCGAAAATTGGAAAGTCGATAAGTGCGTCCAAGTCACTAGAGACGGACTAAAGCGCAGGAGAAGTGATGATCAGTTTCTCGCAGACACCATAGACCACAACAGATGTGTTGAGCTGTGTGGCTCATCTCGCTTTCACCAAATCCAATTCCCTAATTGCAGATCATCTGCCCTATGATTTCTACATCAATAAAAAGGTGCATTTCTCATCATTCGTTTAGTCTCCTCGGAACGGTTGTCTATCACATGAGAGAGAGAAAACCGCTCAGCGGAGAGTAGATGAATGAGAAATGCACCTTACTACCGATTGAGAAACCTTAACATGGCGGGTATGACAAAACAGCCAAAATTAAATCGCTAAGCTATATAAATTTTATATCATATAGTTTGCCCTAGAGAAGTGCTCTAGGCTCACACAAGGGACCATTCGACTTGTTGTGACCAGTACTGTTTCACGTGAAACACATTTGTGCCGGGATCGATAGAGCCCTTCTCTGGACCGAGTTTTAGCGTTTGGCGGTTTTGCCATACCCGCTTAATCTGCACCCTCTTCACCTTCTCATCTTCTCCTGCAGCGTGACGCACGCGACGCACGACCCCAACACCACTGCTGCAGTCTCCTCCACGCTCATTCTCTGTAAAGTCAAGCTATTATCTGGGTAATGCAACGGCAATACCAAGAAAAGATTTTTAAAAGAAGATATTCCACGGGTAAAAATCAACTGGTTCCGTGGAATTGCAGAAATAGTGCTATCATTGGTAACGGAGAGATGCGGCGGAACTAGTGAAGGCAAATGCAAAAAAAATCATAGAGACAACGGCGCGTTTGAGAATACAGCATTACGGAATGAACGTTAGAATCTCGTTTGCCTTCAATAGTAGGGTGCGGAAAGGAAGCAGAAGGGCACTTTTCAGCTTTTTTTGCGGTTGCTCATAGCATATCAGAGACAATCGCTCCGAGGGAATTAGATGACAGAAAAAAGCACTTCTGCGTACTTTCCACACGCTGTTCATTAGGTGGAACCCCAGTGTTAGGCGACGTGTTCATACGAATGACACACTGACGTGACTAACCCTCCCCCCTTTGCTGATGTGTACATTGCACATAGTGCCTTCTTCCTTCCCATACGGAGACAATAAAACACTGCCCAAGGGAAAGATAAGACTCAATAGGTAAACAAGGCTCGATAGATTCTCCCAAAAACTGTAAGGGTAATATAGTAACCGCTTCTAAAAATACGCATGAACTCACCTAACGTGGCTACCGTAGTCGACTTCTTCCTCTCATCATCAGTTGTCGCCGTGTCTCACAACGACGACCTCGAGCAGTGATGCCTGAAATACAATAACGATTGATCTTAAGAGTACGGTATAATACAGTCGTGAGCACTATGATCTTATGGCGGCCTGGTAAATTCGACCTATTTTATGTTATGGAAAACTAGGAAACCCTTCAAACAAGCAAGAAAATGCAAAAATGCACTTAGAATGCATAAAAGAACACTGAGATGTTTTATTTCGCGATTCTTCCTTGCCGCGCGCGCGCTGGTCGCTTGCCCCTTCCATCGGATTCCACGAAACGTAAGACGACTACAACTACCGTAACCTACAGAATCCACCAATTCTTGATTCGTTTAGTAACTCGCGATGCCAAACACTGAAGAACTGGCCAAGGAATCTGCTGCCGCCAACAAGAATCAACCATTCAAGAAGAAGGTACGGGGTACTGTAACTATTAGGGGTTTCTGTACATTTCGTGGCGAGACCCTAATGTTCCTCGCTTTCAGAAGGACTATGACGACTGCGAACTGTCGTTGTCGGGAGAAGAAAAAGACAAAGACAAGGATGAGGTATGTTTGGAAATCAATTGATACCGTAGTATCCACATTGTGGATTCCACAAGTCGATACTGTAGTGATAATCACTACTTTGCGGGTTACGGTAGCTCCATCGATTCTTTAAAATTCAGAAGAAAGGGGACGATGCGGCAAAGGGAGAGAAGTCTCCAGACAAGGATAAGAAAGACGAGAAGAAGAATGAAATGGAGGAGACGAAACCAGAAAAGGAGACTGAGAAGAAAGAAGAAAAGAAAGTGGAAATGACCAAGGAAAAGGAAAAGAAAGAGGAGAAAAAGGAATCGAAGGAGAAAGAAGATAAGAAGGAAAAAATGGAAGAGAAGAAAAAAGGGGAAAAGAAACCAGAAAAGGCATACATTTCCCTCTTTCTATTCATCAAATTCTTCCTGTTCAGACTCCCCGTTCGGCCGAAGCAGTCACCAGTCAGACCAAGATTGCGGTCGTGACGCAGAAGGTTATATTACCGCGACGCTTGAAACGACGCGTTGCGGTCGACCTGTTTCATTGTTCATTATTGCAGCCGAATACGCCGACGAAACAGCCAGCCTCTCCCTGTCCGCCTTCTCCTGTGAAGGAAGCAAAAGGCACTGTAATCAGCATTTTACAGGGCCATGGGAAGGGTTAGGATTACTGTAGAGGAAATGAATCATAATCGTCATGTAGATTAATCAAAAAATCGAATGCAGTTACCCCAAGTGCCAATGGTCCTGTGGTGGCCAACAAGGAGTCAAAGAAGAAGGACAAGGAAAAGAAGAAGTCCAAGGACTCAAAAAGCAAGGCAAAGGAAAATCCGGCCACATAACCGCCAGGTATACTGTATATCATTGCAAATCTAGGAATACTGTAGCATGTTGCATGACATGATTACGGTCGTTGTACCAAAGCATAGACCGCACAAGAGGTGTAAATAATATGAAGAATAACAAAAATGCATGATATAAGGAGATATCCAATGGCTGATTCAGACAAGATAAATGAAAAATGCGATAAATGGTCATGAGAATCTATTTGGGTCAAGAAGGATGAAGGTGGAGACAAGATGGTGAAAGACTTCGACTACACCGCAGACCAGAACAAGGAGTCGCCCTGTTGTATTAGCTGAGGTGTCCCTCTTGGGAACACACGGTACACCGCACATAAATCTTACACATCGACCTAGATTTTGACTGAATATATGGTTAAGTGAATGTTTGTTCCCAAAAGACGCATCAAAAGATGAGGGGAAGGGGGGGGGATGAGAGGCAAAAGGGATAGTTCTTGGGTTCGTCAGTAGACTAGCTATGCTTGAGTTTGTAAGACTATCCAAAATGCGTTTTATAAAGGGTTTTTGTACATCTACCGCGATCTTACCGTAACCTACAGTATATTACAGCAGTCTATAGTAGCCGACAGTAACCAGCAATATACTATGATCCAGGCATCAACATAAGTTTCGTGGACTCCCTTCCATGGTAGAATTACAAGTGTACAACGCCCATAGAGAGATTGTACCAACTGAATCACCGTGAATCACCCTCGTTCCGAGACCAGCGTTCTTTTCTCGACTGCTTTGAATTGTGTACAACGAACAAAGTAATGCGATAAGTGCGTTTCAGTCTTCGCTACATTTGCCCAACACGTTTGCAAAGCTACCGTAACCCAATCGATATGAAGGTGATGACTGACACCGTATGAGAACGGGTATACCTGAGTGTCCCTTCCGCGGAGGTGATGAGAGCGAGAAAGAAGGAAAAGAAAGAGAGGAACTGCACACTGAAACAGAGCGGAGTATCAATACGAGTAGCCCAAAGGAATTGAAAATCCGTTACGGTATACGGCAGCGGATTTTGTACCGTATACCGCTCTCGCCTACTATTCTTCTACTTATTTCGGAATATGCGCAGTTTCTCATTCCACAGTCAACAACATTCTCCCGACTTAGCATTCTCTCTCAATTGCTTTCACTTCTCATGAGTTATCTTCCTATTTCTGAATAGCCATACTCGAAGGACAAAATCAACAGTTTCAAACATCTCCATCCTCATGTACCTTTGTTCCGACACATATTCTGCTGGAATAGGTGAGCAAAGGTAACCTGTACAGGCCTGACGAGAACAGTGAATGTCACCAGGGAAAACAGTCAAGCATACACCATGAAACCCTTTATACCGTAATAAATATGCGTGTTGTGTTTAAAGTTTCGAGCAAAGCAAAGTCTTCGGCGTACAAAGTGGGGGAAATCAGATCGCCGTGTAATCACATTTTCGTTAGTTTTTGGCTCAAAGTTGGAGGGGGAAAGTAAGCGAATGGATCAAACACACGGTGTAGCTCACAGAGAGAGAGAGAATTGAACGGCCGCTTTGGAAATGACCGTTTTGGAACTTATAGCGAGGTGTGAAAAAAGTTCCAAATTGGCCAGTTCCAAAATGTCACGTTCCCGAGAGAACGCCTTTTGGCTAAAAAAATGTGCGATACAGGGCAAGCGAACCGATCATTGCATAGTCTGGGAGGAGGGGCTCTCACGGGGGAAATGATTACAAGCGAATATTGTATGAATTCAAAGCGAGGGCCTGGATGCAACAACTCATAATGTTTAATAATACTTTTTAAAAACAATCTTCGTAAAACTCTATGTGAATAAATTACTCTGTAAAAATGTTCTCAAAAACATGGATTGCCTAGTGACTATTATAACGATGAATTGACATTGCACAATCATACGCTATCGGTTAGCATTGAATTATGATGAATATAAATGGGAAGAGGGTAATCAAAGAAGGAATAATTGAATTAGACCAGCCAATGTTTGTGGGTGCGCTTTTCTCAGTCGGGGAAAAGTCACAGGAATGCCTTTTAGAGACGCAAAAATGGGCAACGTACCATTTTGGAACATTATCCCCCATTGACATCAAGGGGTAGTATGAAAGTTCCAAAACGTCACATTGCCCAAAAAAACGGGAGGGGTAAGCTTGAACAGACAGAATGCACACCGGTTGAAGCTTCTCTGGAATTGACTGGAGAGGGAGAAAGTACTCTTTGCATATTACAACTTCTGACAATACACTTTCTTTGGTATTTGGTCTTAAGCGGAAGGCTACAGTATCCCTAGTCTTCAGTCACTTCCACTCCTGTGGATGGTGTGGAAGAGACAGAGGTTCGCGATAGAGATGGAGAGCCTGAATCAGTCAATGAATTCAAGCGATACCGTAATCGCCTACCAGATTCAGGCAGCGAGGTCGGTCGCTCGGGCACACTCCTGATAGACACCACATCCGCCTCCGAATCCTCGTTGCAGTCCTGCGAATAATAGTTACCGTACACTAACTTGACACCCTTTCAAATGCTAGGTTCGACATTTTTCAAAATATTACACCGTTACGCATGTGGCCAAGATTTTATAGCATGTTTCGAGCGGGAACGTCAGTCAAATTGGCAAGGTTGGCAAATTGCCAAGATATTTGCTGGCTGTCGCAAGCATTTACCTGGAGTGCGGCGCAATAGTGCAACATGAGCACCGCGAGAGCTTGCAATCGCTGTTCCAGGGCCTCAAAGTCGGCAGACGACGAGTCTCCATTCTGAAGAATAACTTTATGCATTCAAAATATCATATTTCTCCCTGTATAACTGCGACCCAGTCTATCCCTCTCATTATATCCTCCGTGATAAAGGTCTCTCTGCCTAACACTTGTCCTGTAGCCACACTACAACTCATACATCATTCATGTATCTCAAGAGCATGGAGAGAAAATATTATTTGTACGACAATATTCTCCCTAATGTATTTAGCTGTGCTGAAAACGAGATCAGACTGGAGTTGCTTTCCACTTAAAAAAAAAGTCCAACAGATCATCCAGAAGTCATAAAGACACTGAAAGACATGACGCGCAACACAATTGCACCTGTATCAATTCGTCTGCCAGCCTAATCGTGCCATCGCCTCCAAGGTTTGTAACACCACCATCATATAACCTATTTTGCTTGATTGCCAGCGCGATCTAAAATAGTTTCTAGCTACTATCTCCAGACTCGCCGGCAATTCCTACGCCGTGAGCAACAACTGCAACGTATTGTATGCCTGAGAAGCATACGGTAGTACACGGCCTATCTATGCGCTGTTCCCGGATTGCCGGGTTGAAAGACAAGTGCGCCCCGGACATTCCCGCCATAAAGGTGAAACATACCATCGTTGTGGTCATTCTCTAGGCGCAAGCGTTTATTTCATCAATATGGCGCTAATGTCCATAGTACTCTTTTTGACTTTCGTCCCTGTTCCCACCTGTACTCCTTCTCCTCCGACTGCTCCCTCACAAGAAGACGTCGATGTTCTCACAGGCATCGCTGCCTTCCTCGCATTCTTCGTGATGGTTATTGCGTCGTGGATACGGTCAATCTGATATAGCAGTACTGTATTTAGCACTGTTTACCCAAAGTGGAAGTGCTATCCCGCGAAAAAAAATTTTTCTACAAAAACCAAAACCCGCCGATTCCAGACAACAAGAGCTGCATATACCCAGAAACAAACAATCACCGGCAATTCTCTTCTCTAGAACTTCAAAATACCGCGAAACGTACCGGTACTCGCGGTACGTTTCGCGGTATTTTGAAGTTCTAGAGTTCGTATCTCCTCTGGCAACTCGCCCAAGGTAAATCACCGACTTCACCACTTCACTCAAAAGTTGTCATTTTGGCCACTTTTGAGTGAGATCCCGCCCACATTTCATAATAGTGGGCGGGAATTCACGAAACATTGGCCAAAATGAACAAATCTTCGTTCTTATCACGTAAAAATGGCAACAAGTGAATTAATTCGCACGAAGATTTGTCCATTTTGGCCAATGTCTCGTGAGTTCCCGCCCTCTATTATGAAATGTGGGCCGGATCTCACTCAAACGGGGCCAAAATGACAACTTTTGAGTGAAGTGGTGAAGTCGAGTGGTGAAGTGGTGAAGTGGTGAAGTCGGGGATTTACCCTCGCCCAACAAAAATGCTATGAAATACAAAAACTACCTAGATGATCCAGTTCTGCTCAGTCGCCCTCATTGAATGCCTACCGTATGCAATGAATGCCACTGGCACAGGAAAAAAGCAACAAAAGTTCAAATGCATCGTCTATAAAATTTGTACTTATGCGACCATCTCCTGGATGCAATAAAAGAGCGCACTGGACATTTGCGCCATAGTGGTGAAATGGGCAGATGCGCCATCATTCCTCGGCTCAAGTGTCCATTTCACCGTTATGGCGCCAATGTCCATGACGCTCTTGTCTTTCACACTATACATGGACAGGATCATAAATGACGAAGACACTTTCCCAATATCACAGGAGTCACTCTGCAGAGTGGAAATTTACGATATTTGTCGTTGAAAATGATCAAATCTTGTGTTAGCCACTCGGCAAATGAATCCCAATTTGTGTGGGAGGCACTCTGTATTGAAATTATTGTCACGATCCCAGCCCATGTATGTCTCATTCCCTCCCCTACCTGTTGATTGATCTTGACCTTCCTCTCCTCTCTCTCTTCATCGGCAAATATCACCCTCCCCAGTCTCTTCGCATTCGCTATCGTCTCCTCGTTGTACGCATTGCCCGGCTGGAAGTGCACCTGCAAATCGGGGAATATGGGTACTGTAAAAGGGTGATTGAGGGTTTCATCATTTATGACGTCATCAATCGATAATGACCAGCGAATCAGCGCTACAACGTTGCAATGGGGGGAATATACGGTAAAAAGGCACTGGTAGCACATTTTGTTCTACACTGCATGCATAACTTGGAAATGTTGTAAAGGATAATGGTAAATATTGCCAATCATTCGTGTTCATCCACTCCATTAGTAAATCCAATATAAATCGAATGCTACAATCTGTTATAAAAAATTGAAATGCACAATCAAAAGGGCAGACAGATCCATCTTTTGAATTGTGAAACTGAGACGCTCTACTATTTATAGACTATCAAAACGAAAACTGCCTGTTTTGAGGCACATTGAGTGAATAACCATAACGCTTTACCAAAGCTAGTGTTGCATCTCGCCTTTTCAATTTGCTAAAATTCATAAATTCAGTCAGTTTACCTGATCGAGATTAGGAGATCCTTCCAGCAAAGGCACGAGGTCTGCCAGTTCTCCTGAACACAATTGTACTACATTGGTTTCCATGCAAAATCTGGCATCTACAATCGTGAATAACTGAAAAGTGAATAAAAAAATCAATTCAATTCTACACCCATTATGCGTCATTACCAGTTAAACTAATATGTGGTAAACAGTTTTGGCACAATGAATCTCATGCGTGCATTCCATCACTCGGTGCTCTCCACCGTACATTCGTTTCTATGAAACGGGAGATGGAATGCGCATAGCCAAGACTAGCGGTAATAGATGTGCTGTTGTGTGTCCTTGTGACATATATCTACTGTATCGCACCACAATTCGCCAGTATGTGATAGGCGCGCTACTCGTATACGGTATACAATATGTACCGTACCCGCAACAGAGATGGAGGGTTGCTCAGTGGAGGAGACTGTAGTGGTTGATGCAATGGAAATGCCAGAAGGGGAAGGAAGAGTCTCGGCCAGGGAATCTGAATGGACACGGCGGTCTTATGCATCAACACTCACTTAAGAGGATAGGGAATACATGAACAGCCAATGCCCCCTTGATACACATAACTGATGAATTTCATTTTCAGGATCTCTACTTGTACATTGCTACATTGTCGTATGAAGAGAAAGCAATCACTGTAAATGACTCAGGCATAAATATCGTACGATTAGCACTGTACATCATCAGAAGAGTAAATGTGCTCAAAGAGCAAAGTTCTGTGTAGAACCCCAAACTGATGTGCGACGCTCCCATTCACCTTGGTCTCCGTCTCCTCCCTCTCCCTTGTCTCCTCTTCTCTTCCTCCAATGCGATGACAGCTTCTCCGTCACTCCACTCATTCTACTGCGCAGCTTCGCTCGCCGGGAGGTCGCCTCCGTGTCTGAAAACAGTATTTGTAATACATTTTTATAGAAAGTGACAACTCTACTGGATCAGTATGAAAATGAAACCAGCAAGCTGCGATTATAGCATAAATCGCCCTGATAAAATAAAAGTAGGTCGATCCAATTTTTAACCTCCAAATATTTTCTTGTCATCAATCAATATTTATACGTGGTCTACTAATTCATATTTACGTTTAACTTTCCTTGCTCCAGCTGAAAATGTTCACGTCACCCACCCTGCCTCTACACCCAGGTGTGCGGGCTTTTCAACTATGTTACATAGTCTATGTACATATTGTTGCTATGTTCGAGGCGATAACCGCAAAATTAGGAAGAAAATGTGAAACCAGTCAAATTGCTGCAACAGCGCAACACAAATTGTCAGTGCCAGATAAAACACGATTCCATGCGCATCTCCTAGGGTCCTATATGACATTCCGTAACGGGTGAAAGACAGGAGCGACATGCGCATTTGAGCCACAGTGCTGAAATGGGCACAGGCACCGCCGTTGTCGTCATTCTCACGGCGCACGTGTCCACTTCATCACTGTGGCTCAAATGTCTAAGGCGCTTTTGTCTTTCATGCTCCGTAACAAAAATGGGCAGCTTAGTGCCAAACGTTTCTCTGCAGGGTGGTCATCGTCAGTTTTAGGCTGATCACAACGAAATTGTCGCTCTAGTGCAAAAATTAAAATTTTCTGGCCCAACGATTTTTGCTGGATTGTGATATTCTCATGATGATACCGATCTATGCTGCGCATTGATAATTCTCTCACCCTTGTAGTGGAGTACGAGTCCCGCCCTCTCCCCCAGTGGAAGGTACGATGTCCCGGGCTCGTTCAGTGGAGAAAGGACATCGTCTCGTGGAGATTCCTGCGCAAAATCAATTGTCATCTTTTTTTGTGATTCATCTGCCAAATGTCAGACTGATGCGAACAATGGATGAGGATCAAATTTGTGCTACGAGTGAAATAGACCGGCTATTGCATAAAACCACCTGGGCGAAATTAAACCGTTAATTGAATCCCTGCATTTTGTTTACCCATTCGCAAGGGTACCAGAAAAGAGATATGCGAACATTTTGTGAGTTTCCGTTCTTACGTGAGAGAGCAAGATATCGAAGTAGATCGTAAACTTTTCAACAATAAAACAAAAAGCTAGAACAAATCAAGATCAAAATCAAAGCTCCGCTAACAGTTAAAATGGGCAGTGCTGGACAGAATCACCTGGTTGAAAATAAATTCCAACCTTGATAGATCCCTCACTGGAGGCAGTGGGACTTCCCTTCTTGATCTCCTTCTTCTTCTCTTCCTTCTCCTCCCTGCTACCCTCACCGAACAACTCCTTTCGCAACTGAAAGAACTTATACTAATAAAGTACATCAGATACTAAAAGATGGTACTAAATGGGTTCTAATCAAGGTGGTCAATGAATCAAATCGGAAATTCAAATACATGTATAAATGCTGTCCATGAAACATATATCAACCTGTGATCTTCCCTTCCTAAAAAAACAATCGCAAACTGAGTCTACCGTACCTCGTCGTCTTCAGGACGCGGTTCGGGTGCGCAGCAGATGGTCGAGTTCGCCTTCATGGCGCACTTGTGGTGCACGACGACGAGACAACGGAAGCAGCACGTTCCTGAGGGGAATGAATCAAGTTTCCATTTGAACACAGCGATCGGTATCTAATCATTGAGATGAAGAGAGTGTATTGATATACCAAGCATAATACACGAATCAATGTCATTAATCAAAGCGACTTTTCCATTGGAACTACTATATTCAACGTAAACGGGTCAATCGGCAATGTTAAAACCTTCAAAAATAGAGAAACGTGAGATGAACTAACAGTAATGGACTCCTCAAAACATGTATTACGATGCTACAGTAATCTCTCACCTGACCGTAACCAGATCTTCCCTCGGCACGACGCACACACGGACGTATCTGCAATAACAATTGGTTGGTTGCTCGAAAGATATTATAGAGACGCAACTATTGTATTGATAAATCATTCATCGTTCACGAATTCACCTAGTCCACTATAGCCACGGTATGATCATCACTGTTCTCTCAGAGAGCAAAAATGATGATAAAATAGAGAAAAACTGAAGACTCGAATGGATGCTCCTCTCTGGTATATCATGTCCTGTCCAGAGCAGGGCGTACGCTAGGATTTATGGGGGGGGGGGGTAAATTAAAGCCAGCATGTAAAACTCCATAATTCCCTAAAGACATTACAATGGGTGACCATAGC
>JACMIF010000427.1:2153-18113 GCA_014805445.1 Diplogasteroides magnus | reverse complement strand
ACCATGGGACGGCTCGGTGTCTAGAGTTTTGGCCGAAACACCGAGCCTTGTTGTTTTCAAGTAGAATTTCAATGTTACACTAGGTACGTACAGTAATGTTTTTATAAATTTTTATAAATTGATCTTTTTATAAATTGATTGAATTTGTTACTTTACTCACCCCGCGTACGCATTGGCGTTGATGTTGCCTCCTCTGGGCAGTCCCTGGGGGAAGTATCGGAATCGTAGAGTGACGTCACCAAAGCACAGACGGGGATCGAATCCGTGATGGGAGGATATCTCGGCAAGCGATGCATTCACGGCTCCGCCATTGCTGAAAGAAGAGAACTGCGATTGATCTTATCGTATGAGACCCTTGTTTCTCTAACATAATGCATCAGCGGCCACTGTCTAAAGGGTAGATGTCTAACGACCGGAAACGCCTTATTCCGTGTTCTATGGAGACAGTATACTCGTATTTTGCGGTGTATTTGGGGGAAGAATTACTGTATGACCATCAAGTTCGTACATATTGCAAACGCGATGCGAGAAAATGGCAGGTACCGCCCCATTCTGTTTACGTTTCCTTCAAACTACAAAAACCCATCTCTCAATTTTCTTTAAACTGCATAAGTCCCCTTAGAGATCCTCGGAGTGATGGTTAGAATTTTTAAAATATACTTTTCCAAAGCTCAAAGTACAGGTAAAAATTGCTGGTCACAATCATCACAGGTCACAAATAAAATAAGTAAGACAAGTTAACATCCACAGATTGGTGCTCCTATCCAAATTATATGTAAGTGTCATAGCTTAGGAGTTAGAGAACTTAATAGGGAGGAAGACGAAAGCTAAAATTAATAGAGCATAACTCCACCCACATATTGGCCCCTGCTTCGAGTGGAGTGGTGGCGGGCGGCTTGAGATGGAACACTTCTCTGTGCGCATTTGATGACGTCAACTGACAGTCGTCCACCAGTTGGGGCACGTACAGACAGGTCTGCAATCAATCGATTATCGATGACGGTATGAGTCTGAACAGGTAACCAGTGACTTTCGTGCATCACTAAAAGTCTAAAGGCGAGAAAGAAAGTAGTTGCTAATGCGGAGTAGATGTGGTGTATTTACTTAAATCAATATAGAAATGTTATCATAAAACCGCCATTCGATATATATCGCCCTGTCAGCACATGAATGATTAAACTGACATATCCCAGAAGGACAGGCTTCGCGGGCTCCTCCCCCTCTCTCCTCTGCGACTCCCGAGCGTGCACCGTTACGTTGAGGTACTTGGGCACCTGCAAGTGAGAATCATTTCACAAGCTTGTCTACATGGGCAGGCAGGCACTCGGTACTGCCGAGGCCGAGTCGGCAGCATCGCCCCTCTCCCGCCTATGCGGCGGTGCGGCCGAGCGATGATAGCGGGTGCCTGCATGTCGGTGGATAGCAGGGCTGGGACTTTCTTGTTTCTTTTTCTTGAAATTTCTTGGTTTTTTTCAAGAAAAAATTTCTTGAAAAATTTTTTGGTTTTTTGTCAAGAAATGTTCAAGAAATTTTCAATTTTTAGTTCAGTTTGGAAATGTGAATATTGTCATATGTTTGTTTTTGTTCGAGATTTCTCTGTGGCCACTCACTCCTTCGACCTTTACCCCAATCAGGCATATCCAGGAGGCATCAGAGAAATCGGCTCGAAAAAATTTCTTGAAATTTTCTTGAAATTTCTTGATTTCTTGGTATCTTTCAAGAAAAAATTTCTTAATTTTTTCTTGAACATTTTTTTTCGAGTTTCTTGATTTCTTGAAATTTTCTTGAGATCTTTTCTTGTCCCTGCCCTGGTGGATAGCCTAGTGCACGCATGGCGAGAATACAATTATAAAAATTACAATGGTATTCAATACACGGTCATCCATTACAATAAGAAAATCTCATCCATATTGATAGAGTGCGTGAAACATAGATACAGCAAGGAGACTCAACCACCCGACATGCGGAGTCCGTAAATCATTTACAGAATTTGTGAAACATATATGTCACATGATAACTTTAGACAGTCCTCACCCTTGGTGCTCCCTCTCCCAATGCGAAGTGCAATGACTGGCCCCAGATGACGTCAGAGGCGAAGTGAACCGGTCTGAAACATTTCCAAGTGAAACCGAATAACAAGGAAAATTTCAGCCTGAAAATTCATAGATTTTCCTACTCATTTACCGAAATCTGAACACAACCGGCAACGCAGCACCTTTTAACAGATAAGTCGTTTTTATCTACATTCACATACATGAAAGTGCCTTGAAGAGCGAATATACTACTAGAGGTCAGACATACAGCGCTATTATTCGACGTCACACTGATCCCAATTTACCGAGGCTGTGAAACATATTCCCACCTGGTTGACAGAGTGGCGTGTAATCGGTCCTTGATGTCTCCTGGAGATGGAGGAGCTGCGGGGGAGGGAGTGGATGCTGTAGCTGTGATGGGTTCGCTGAAACAGACTGACTGATTGAGTAAATCCTTACGGTTGTAATGGTTCGCTATGGCAAGAAAAGCAAGCAGGAGTTCATTTTCCTATCGTCTAATTTTATCGGAGCATTTGCCTCTTTCATGTGATGGACTACCGCGCCGAGTGAATTAGAAGACATAAAAGTGCAAAATCATTAAATAACAAAAATAGCACTTCTGCTTGCTTTCCGTACTCTGCTGTTTCCACATCACTAGTGTAGGCACTAATACGAAATAAAATTAACATCTAAACCAAATTCATGCAACAAATTCAATCAATGTAAATAGCCCATATTTCATAAAACTGGCAATTTTTCGCCGCACACTCCCAATTAATACCGGCATGAATCAGCGTATTCGCTCAGTACGTGATTGCTAAACAAAAAAAACCCCATGAAATTTGAGCATCCCCACCTCCATATATCCCATCAGCAATTTATTATACGATGTGACGAACAAGCTAATCTCACCTCTTATTCCCTCCACTGATCCTCTTTCTCTTCGTCTTGTCCGTGTCGGGAGGAGTCCTCTTCGAGCACACACCGCCCATGGAGGGAGAGGGAGAGTGGCGACCCTTAATCATTCACATTTCACAAATATGATCGAATTTGACCCAACATCACCAGAAATCAAATGTGTGAGCCTATCCAGAGCTCAAGAAACATATTCGAACGAGGTCGAATTTTTTCTTCACTTTTAAACACTAAGAAATGTGCATCAACGCAAACATAAAAGAACAGTACCATGCGCGATAAGAAGTTGATAATGACCCCCATGTGATCAAAATCGTAACACGACACCTACTTACGCTCTCATTCAACTATTTCTCATCTACCACGATAGATCAGACGCATATCGTCTTCCATAAAACCTAGTGTACAGTAATTCCGCTAATCTCAACCCCTTCTGTTTTATTGCATCACAGTAAATGTGTTCATATATGTATACTCTCCAAAAGAAAGACTCCTACAGTACCCTTGGAGTAACTGTGCTCAGAGCGTTCAATGTACTGTATAATACTAACTCATTCAACGAATGTAGAGAGTGCTTATTTCGAAGATGTGGCGACTTTTCGCTGCACACGGCCAACTAATATCGGCACGAATAATCTTATTCGATAAATTCCTGACTACTCCCCTCCCCCATAAAGTATTAAAATAGTGTAATTCCGCTCACCTCAGCCCCTTCGGGCAGATGTAATTGGTCGTCCAACAGTGCATCCACTCCCATGTCATCTCCCATGGCAGAAGATAATCCAGTGGCCACAGCCCGTCTCTTCGCCAGATCGAACACCTGATAAGGGATACGGCAGCTACAGTAATGCATGAAATAGAACGGCCAACTTGGTTCTTAAATTAAATACAAGGGCCACATCACTATTTACTATTGTACCAACACTTCCACTCCGATCAGAATTCGAGAAATCTAAGAACTATGTAAGAATTGAAATGCATGAAATCAATAGTTCTACATCTGATTACACCATGCCTATTTTTTCGAGGTTCTTCTATGATGTGGAAGTGGGGGGAATGCTACATTTTTGTGGGTCCGTATAAAAAGTAGGCCACATTTATCAGACTAACCATATCATTGAACACTAGCTGTAAACAGGTCAGCATCACATTACAATTGACGTCTATCAAAAGACACAAGCAATCGTGGAATTATCACAGATCTCACTAATAGTTATACCGGAAGAGTATGCCATTGTACACCTAACGGTTTCCCATTGGCCTATACTACTATACTCATTCACCTTCCTCTTCCCCGCCTGCAGAGTGTCGCGCAGTCGTTGTCGCTTGCTCGCGTTGCGGCTCCTGCAAATAATTACGGTAATTAAATCCCGTAACTTACACCAATCGAAGAAAACTGTTATTTCCACCCGAGAACCAGTATGAAACATGCAACTAAATTGGTTATTGACGAAGCGTCAGTAACCGATTTGCGTGTTCCATACTGATTTTCGGGTGGTGTTTGTCATTCGCGCTCAATGCAAATTGCAAACTCGGCCAATCTTCGTTATTTTAGTTTAGTTGACAACAAAGATTCACCAAGTTTCAGATTCGATGTGCATACCATCAACTAGTTTCAATTCATAGCCAACCATTGAGTTGGGCATTGAACCCGTCGCATTGTCGAATCAAATTATTGTGAAAAGTTATATAGTAATATTTCCATATTCAATCGAAGGCTAGAATGTCACCAAAAATAAGACTTATTATTTCTAAAATTAATTGCAAGTATAAAGAAACTGTATTACCTGCTGAACCTCGATTCGTCCATCGCACCGCTCGTGTCCGCGTTCATCGAAATCTGAATACAGCTCTCGATATGAGTGAGAAAGAATGCGACATACGCACGTAACAGCCTTCCATAAAATCATTTGAACTACCCTGCAAATTCAAAACTAACAATTTTTGAACAACACACTGCATGTGTTTTTACCCAACAGATACATGCTTGGCAGAACCCAGTCCGTATGAATGAATCGGAAACATGAATTCAAGTCTCTTTGCACTACAACTAACATATTTCACTAAAAAGTTCAGTTGAATTTACTAATTCAAACCTAACTGCTCTGTATGATTACTAATAGCTAATCATTGATTAGCTTACCATTTGCGAAATAACCTGACAACCTACAATGCGTCAAAAATTCCCATGTCATCAATATGACTCGTTTCATAAACATTCTCAAATTTCCGAGGAGTAACAAGTTCAAAATGATAGTCATCAACCCTTAAATCAGCTGTGCGACCATATATCACTAGGGAACGTAATCCAAGCAGAAATGCACATTTCTGTCGTCTAATACCCTCGGAGCGGTTGTCTCTCTCACACATTATTGACAACAGCTCCGAGGGAATTAGACTACTGAAATGTGCAATTATGATCAGATTCAGTCCCGTAATTATCACCTGTCCATTTCCGCCCGATCCACTGTCATCCTCTGTCTGTCGAGGTGACGAGGCCAGAGAGGCAGAGGAGGAAACCGGCTCGAGACTACTGCGCTTCGCTGCAATCATACTGTAGGTACTCTTCAAGGGATCCATTTCCCGGATGCAATAATAAGGCTTAGAATTTAATATTTGCACAAAAGTGTTACTAATCGTATGTTTAATTTTCGGCAAACTTAAATAAATGTGTGATAACCCGAATTCACCTGGAGTCAGGGAGTCCAGTGCCGACTTGTCCGATTCCTCCACGTCAATGGGGCGCTCACGGAATCGAACCTGAGAAAAGGTGCAATTGAATTTGTCATCGTAAGAATAGCCAGCCGCGTTCGCATTAAAAGGCATTCAACTTGTATTATTTGGAACGCGAAGCTTCAATGTTCCCTATTATTTCCAAGTGTTCAACGTACTGACATTCGCATACAATTTGGCATTCAAAAAGGAACTAACATTATTTGCACTTCTAACACTCAGCTCAATACCCATTTTGACATCGCCTCTCTCATTCTGCCTCCGCATGAATGTACCATGACCCCCCCCCCCTCCCCTCCCCAAGGTGCACGCTTCAGTCCCCATGACCATCGTTAAATTCACAAGTTTATTTGGCCATTGCAAGGGTAGTAATCAGAGTTGATTGATTTTCACATAGCATCAACGTCAAGAGCAGCAACAACGCTCAATTCTATTTAACCAGCTCATGAAACTCAAAATAACCTCTTTGATACAACAAACAAAGATTAATAAACCCAAGATAGTGGACTGAATCGGTAATATAAAACACAGCAACCTGTAGAATTTCACGCCCCCCCTCCCCCTCTCAAACTCACAATCTCCTCCTGTCTCTGTATGGGCGGGGCCCTCTCAGTCGACTGCACCATGCACAGTTCCATCACTTCGTCCATCTGAACAGCCATTTTCAGTGATGATGGAAGACATATTCCTCTGACCGACCTTGCCAGAAAAGACAAGGAGGAACGAGAGTGCTGTTATTCCAATCTCATCGAATATTTTTCTCAGATCTCTCCATTACCACATTCCATGCTTACAAAATTCTATGTCACCGTAGGTATTTGATATCATAACCATCATAATAAATCCATGCAAAAAAAACGATTAAAGCGCTAATCAGCGACAATTCTCCGCAAATTACTGTTATTCCCATGAGTTTGTATCCGCTGCGCCACCACAAATGCGCATTGCAAATCATATGCGCAATACGTTCTTGATCGGGTGTGGTATAAAGTGTTAACCTTAAAACCCGATAGAAAACGGGTATTTTCACACTATCAGAAATCCTCAGGATGAGGTTTTTCGTTTTGCTGTTATATATACGAGATTCACATTGTAATACACGCTGAATCGGTTCACAATCAATTAATGAAACGAAACCATGGAATCTCTTGACAGCGATCATATTCCCATGGCGTCGTTTTACCCATGAGCATCTTGCCACAGCTCTATCATTAATATGTCTATGGTCCGCATACCCAATGCATTCGTCTGTTCCCGGTTCGTATAGCTCACCTCAGCATCGCCAGTATCAGATTCAGCAGCGACCGATGCGGAGCTCATCGTGGTGTTCAACTCGCTCTCAGATCTGAAATTATTTTTTCTAGTTAAATAAAAACGTTTCTTTCCATAGTAGTTTCTGCACAAAGACTAATCGCTGCCACTGACGCTCAATCAAATTTATGTTGAACTCCGAACTAAAAAAAACCCCCACCGTATTGGTGCACCAAGTATGTAATAAATCACCCGGTTTCATTTAAAATCAATAGAACAGTCATAACCTGGCTTTAAGAAATGTGAATATAAATTTTCAATGGCGAGTAACTACTCACCTGGCTCTCCTCAGCTCGACAGAAGGGACACTCACAAGAACGTGTGGAACACGCGCGCTCTCTGAAAGAGTCACACATAAGGGAATAAGAGATGAATGAACCATGGACTATTGCGCCATAATGATAGAATGTAGATGCGCCGTGATAATGCCTTGAATGATGGCGCGTCTGTCTATTTTAACATTATGGCGCAAATGTACATGGGGCTGATGTCTTTCACAACGGCATCTGCGTCACAATGGTGTAACTGACCGAAGCGTTCATCAATTCAATTTAACAAGAGTATGTTTCGCCATTCTGGCGCAAATGTCCGTTGTTGCACATAATTCACTTATCATCCACTAAAGCTTCCAAATATTTTTTCACACCATGAAGCAATAAGAATGGCTCTACAAACTGTTGTTCAACTATAAAAACTTATTGAAATACTACTGGATAAAATCACAGCCCATTCGCAACGCAAGCTATTACTATGCAAGACGACATGCAAACCCACCAAGTTCCTCTTCTGACGCCCAATCAAAGGGAGAAAGGTTATTTCGGACTAAAAGTCGTTACACAATCAAGGCATCTATCGTTTACACGTCTTCACTATAAGTACAGATTCCATCAAGTAACTCTGCAAGGCCAGTACATCGTCCATTACACATTCTATTTTTCGAATTCAATAAATGAATACAACATTGCGACCTTTTCCAATGATCTCTTCTATCTCATCCATGAAACGTCAATCTCACCCGTCTTCTCACTGTCAGCCTATTACGCTCCTAATACATCACAGGCGTTATATTGTTTGGTTGTGCACATGCCGAACTATTTTTCATTCATTTCAACGCCATACGACTTTCCAGTATCTTTAGCCCCCTCCCCTCCCCCAAATAACTCGCAATCTCACCAGTCTTCTTTATACATCTTCTGGTGCTTCAGAACAGTGATTGTATGCATATTATTGCATTATCACAACGTTTCTAATGTCATCAACTTATATTCCCCATGAAACATAAATCTCACCAGTTCTCTGCACGATGGCCGCCGCTCCCACTGCCTTGTCTGTCAGCTCAGGGAAGTCGTGCAGGGAAGAGCAGAGGGACGAGTCACGTAGCATGTCTGCTGCTTCTTCTGAACTGATTACTGTTACTACGGTATCTCACAATTATCGATTTCATAACCCTCTAAGATTGAGTAGTGCTGCAATGCAGTTCGCTATTACATGGTCTACATCGAGCACTTCTCGAACGTCCGTAAAATAGAATTCATTCATGGATAATAACCGCATGGATAGATCGGTACTTAGTTCGTGATTACTGTACACAGAACCGTAACCACCGTAACCCCTCCCTCACTCACCCAGTATGGACGATGACATCTCAGTTTCGGCCAGCGATGAAGTCGCCACGTGAGACAGCGAGTGACGACGACGAGCTAAAAAAGATTCATACATAAATAGAAGCGCCTGTCTGTGAGTTTGACCACTATGATGGCATCAATCAATAAAGCCTGCGAATAGAATCGAATTGATTGTGAGCGGCGCTCATAATCAGTTCGCTACTAACATTGTAATTATACACGCGGAATTTATTCAGGCAATATCGTCTTATAATTCATCAAGTATAAGTAAAACGGGTGCTACACCAATCCACCGTGTGGCCAGAAATAGCGTCTTTTTTAGGTTACATACATTTTGCACGACAGGATTTTTCCCCATTCGGCTTTTTCCCCGACTGTCAGAATCATGCAAGTTCCCCGACAGTCATTTTTCCCTGACTTCATTAACTGAAGTATGGTAGCATGAAGAAACCGTGTATTTTACGGGGAAAGGTCTTGCCGGGGAACGGGCCGGTCGGAGAACGAGCCGTTTGGGGAACTTGCATGTAGCCGCTTATAGGGGAAAAATACATGTCGGCGAACTGGCCGCTTGGGGAAATATTACGTTCCGGGAAAATACAAGTGTCCCTTTTTTTATTACTTCATATCCACTTTCATCTAGTCATCATGAAACGAAAATCCGCATATCATCATGTTCACAGATATATTTTTTTCACACTCATCGACGGGGCAAATACTAACATACTCGACTATCTTCGAATTTATACCCGATTGCCACCAGGAAAGCCCCTGGTTTCACTTTCTTCCGCTTTCTTCTAGCCTCGTTACACTGCATGGCCTCACGTGTCGTTCTTTCGTGATCTGTTCCCAGTTCACTCTGTCCCTCACTCCCCTCCCCTCGTCTTTCTGTGTCTAGTAGACTCTAGACAACCCCTCAGGGCGGAGGCTTGACTTCTCCTCTGTTGGGATCTCCATCCCTTCCCCCTCGTGTGATGTTCACACTCTCGTGTTGACAGCTGTTCTTTTCCCTATTCCTATTCCTCTCCCTCTTGCTGTCCTTACTTCCTCATACAATCTATTCTGATAGGGCCACCAAAGGATTTGATATAGACACGTCCGATCAGATTTCTCTGGTATCTCTTATAATGTTGTGTCTATCACCCCTCTCTAACCTGCAGTCTCTATATCCACAAACTTTGATCTTTGACCTATACCACTGATGTTGAGCAATAAAGTCAGCTGACTGAGCGAAAGAGAACAAAGAATTTTTTTTTAAAACACCCCACAACAACATCGATCACAAGCTTTGATCTTTGATCTTTGACCTATACCACTCAGCATTGAAGCAATATCATCAAAACAACTTGGCATAGAACCAAATACATTTCATGAAATACAACCGGTCCGGGCCAGATTCGGTCCTTTGTCCCGGGTCATTCGCTCTCTTTTTCTCGCAACAAAAGATCGTGTAATGTAATGGAATCGCCTTTTCCGTCTGACTCTCTCCCTTTGTCATGCTCTCTCATCCTTGTTCCCCGGGTCCTTTGTCAACCCTACAGGACACGAAGGCAATAAAGGATTTGAATTGGCTGCCGTTTGTCGTCCCACTCATTCATTCAACCCATTCTATCCCTTCATCTCTCTTTTCTCATTTCCCGCCCAAGCCCACAATGAATGAGGCTACATACATAATGAATGAATAACGGAGCTCTCCCTGACATCTTCAAGTACCTTCAAAATTAGTTATGCCTATCACCGGGCGTACCAATCAAATTATGAATCACGCTCAGTGTTTTCTTTTCTCTCTCCCAACAATAGTTCTGTGCCAATATTTCAGGATTTCCACAGCATTTTGTAGGGAACCCTAGCGCATTCCAAAAGGTACCATAAAACAGTGCTAAATACAGTAATCTCTAGCAACTACAGTACTCACAGTCAGGTCTGGGCGAGCAGCTCCTTTCGGGTGTGCTCAGTCTCTTCTCTCCCATGGTGTGCAGTTCACCCCAATTGACCTCCTCCCGATCGACTCCCTTCTCTCCCAACATCACGAACTCCGCGTCCGGACCGTCGCCGATGCGGTTCCTGAATCGTATTTTAGGTTAACTGACCAGACTTTTAAATGAAGATCATAAGAGATAACGGTCCGAAGACCGAGCCAGTTGCTTTTCCATTAGACTACTTCACTAGGTATAAGTGAGTTAAATTGTCATGCTGGCAGATCCGTGATGCACAAGTCATGTAAATAGAAACGGTAATGCGCGATATGATAACTGCTTTATAGCCGCCGCCAGTATATACTGATAAAAATCAAGTTAATTCATGTCGTATGGTCTTTAAGAAAATTATTAAGAAACTCAGGACAACATCAACTTGTGGGAAAACCAGCTGATCGAAACCGAGCACATTCAAGCAGGCCAATCCTTAGAAATGCGAACACTCATGCAGGTTTTGATTAGTGGGCAAATCAGTGCTCAATGGCAACGATGAATACAGTCTAGATTAACAGCAAAAAAACAAGCAGATTCGCGCCGCTCAGCCCTTAGAAGTTCAAGTGGCACTAAAAGTATCGATGGACTGGGTACGGACAAGGGAAAACATTATTTATATACATGCTATATTCAAAATACACAGCAACAATAGCCCTCAAAGTAGGTACTCATTACCCGCAGTGCATAATAGTTACCGTAACCCCAGATGCACCTACCGTATGACCACTTCTGCGGCCTCCTCCTCCCCGTGCATGGTCGCCCTCCTCTGTCCATTCCTTGTCTCCATCTCTCCCTCATCATCCTCCAATGATCTCTCCACGAGGATCATCAGATCGCCCAGAGTGCCCATCAGACGGATGACCTGAGAAACAATTGCATTTGAGAAGAATACAAAGGTTACACTGTAGATTGTGGCCTTTCTCAAACAAATGAACTGCGGAGCCACTACAGATAAGTTTCACCAAGTCCATTTAAGTCCAGCCCTTTGTCGAATAACAATAATCTGATGACCTCGTACCAATACCAATAATCTGACTCTCACCTGTCTTTCATGTCGCACGGGCACGTTGTTGATGGCGATGAGAATGTCTCCTGAACCATTTTTGTTCTTTTTTGTTTCGTGTAAAACTCAGAGGTGCACCACGGATTGTTTTGGCTGGAATCGTTGGTACTATATTGTCTCGCCGTTTGCAATTTCTACCTGGTTTGGCATATATTCAACAAATGACTATATCTGCCAGCCCCTCGATTCAGTTCACTCTAACAGATTCTCTTGACATGCACCTTTGGCAACGGCTGCACATTTTTTGGTCCCTCTGTTATCATATTCCTTCAAAATCGGCGTTGAATTAGAAATTGACTATTTTAACCGGTCCCTTGGTTCTGTTTTCCTAGAGGAATATTCACTTGCCCCCTCCCCCCACCAGATTGGCCCCTTTCATCTCTTCATTGGCAGCAGTGGTGATAGATAGAATATATAAGAGAAGAGACCAGAGGGGAGAAAGGAAGGAAACGAGAGATGGGCTCCTAAAATATTAGAGGGCCCATTTCGGAGCACAATGAACGGTCTAGCAAATGGCACGAAATGCATGGGAGTACATTACTTGAGATTACTTACATTTTGATGACTTAATTTAATGCCAGTCGTAATACGTCACTACTAATTCATATTGTGTTTGGTATATTGCCTAGTAGCTGCACAGAAGCGCATGGTTTGCACAATCCCCAAGAATCTCTATATCACAGCTCGCTCGCCGTCAGAAGTGCGCCTAACGTTCGCCAGATTAGGCTTATTTCTCACCGCTAACCACTTTCGTTCACGCTATCAATAGCGACAAATTGCGAAACGCCTGAGCGTCAGCGAACGTTATAGCAAGCATGTAAAAAGTGATGTTTAAAGATTTTTGAGGGTCAGACACCGCATTAGCAATAGCCGAAACAATTCCGATACTCTAAGCCATCGTGCAGCAAGAAATCACATACTCTTTACTGATTTTCAATAAAGTGGAGGTCCATTTTAGAACCATTTCGTCGTCTAACTTTATTCCCGAGCTGTCGTGTCCGCAATGTACAGACGACCACTCAGGAATGAACTTAGACGGCGAGATGGTTCTAAAACGTCCAGTTCTAAAATGGGCCACCACCTTCAATAAAAACCTATTCTAATTTCACGCATTCGCTTGAAAATGCATTTTAAAATACTTTAAATGTCCCCACCTGGTCTGAAGTTGGCCTTCTCCGCCAGTGAGTTCTCCTGCACGTCCGTTACTCGCACCGCACGCATGCCGTGATTGAAGGCATTCTAAACAAGAATCATGTAGTGACTGCAAACCCGCAGGATGTATGTTTCAAACACAATCCATAAAAGCAAATTAGACATTGTCGTATTAGGCAGCAGCGTCAGTAGTTAATTTCATGACAAACTATCAAATAGCTCACACAATTTGGGATGCACTACATCTTTATAAATAAGCTGGTCCCATCTCTAGCAATTCGACCCTGATTTCTTCCATTAATGGAAAAGTAAACACACCAGTTTATAACGAACATTATCGGAACTTGTCCAATGTGCGACGTACCTTGTCAAAGTTGAGTCCGATGGGCGCCGCGGGATCGTATCTAGAGTAGTGCAGCAGACACGTCAACGAGTGGCCCGATGTATCAGACGAAGTCGAGGACCGCATGAAGGGTCGATGTGCTGAGAGAATAGGGTCTGATGAGTGGGAAACGTCGTCCTATCCCTCATCAGAGGTAACGGTACCAAACGCTTCCTGCACATTAAATGGATAATGTGCAGGGTGGATTACTTTCAACTGCAAAAATTGCAAATTTTAAATCCCACGACATTTGAGCAGAGCGACTTCGTAGTTTTTGATGATCGTACCCAAGCATGGTCCTCCCCCGCTCACCAAGGGTTACGGTAGCGTAGACTTCGTAGTGGACGTCTGCGGGCACGGCTGATATCTTGAGTCTCGAGCACTGGAGGACAGTGACTTCCAGGCCTCCCTCCATCTTGACGTGAGCGAAGGCAGCTGAATAAGCGTTGCATGAGTTGCATAAACATGAAATTGATAGCAAGCATAGCAAACGGACAACGAAATGTTTCCACAATAAATACCAACGCTAACTACTTGTTCGTATCTCTCTGAATCAATCAAATAATAACCCGATATTCTTTACATTCTAAAATAATGAAATGCCAGCAATGCGCTGCAATTTTCTCACATATTTTTTTTGAAAAGTGATCGTCAAACGATTGTTAATCTTTCACACCTAGCCCCCTAACTATGACATCGCATATTTGCAAATCAATCAACATCGATCCAATAATTCGTCGGCAACAACTAACCCAATGGCGGAGTCGGTTGCAGCAGTGGATGGGGGAAGAGGGGACGGTATCGGATCTTGTAGTTCGGCCACACGAACTTGCGCCTCATCGTATGGCGGATCTGTTGAGTGATGAGGGGAATGAGACGACGAAGGTTGTGACCGTCCACTTGTGATGTCACCTCAAACATACCGTATCTTATTGCAATTCCTAAATATTAATGGACAGCCAAGGAACCGGTTATCAAGATATGCAAACGATGCAAACGTTTTGAACACATTGTGAGATATTAATCCTACTGGGATGAACAAGGCAATAGAACGACTATAAGGGAAGTGAAGAGTTAGCAAACAAAAATAATAAGAAACCAACATCGAACTCGAATCGCGGTTCAGATATGAAGGCGAACGCCCAGTGGTTGAAGGGCTTGCGGGAGAGGACGAGACGGACGATGCCAGAGAGACGGGTCACCTGAATTCATTCAATTCGTTTCTAAATCAAAGAGATTCTCAATGTCATCGAGAACTAGAACAAAATCTCATTATATGCATCCTGTAAAACATAACACAACCATGTAAATAAAAATTTCATTAAATATTGATTTTCTGCCACCCATGTCGGGATTGCGAATACTCTATAAACTCAAAATGTACCATCGTCGATCAATGTGTCAGAGAATTATTCCGATAATACGCACTTGGTGAAACCTAACCGATTCATACAACATGGTTATCATAACTATCTGCGACGGGTGAACGGCAAGAGCGCCAAGGATTTGCACCATAACAGTGAAATGGATGCATTTGCCTATTTCACCGTTATGGCGCAAATGTCCTTCGCCTCCTTTAGGAACCATGGCACATACCTTGAGTGCGAGATGTCCCTCCCTTCCCAGCATGGTCACTCCAATCGAGGTCTCGAATCCGCCCGTGTAGTCCATGTCCACAAGGAAGTGAATGCGCTGCAATGCACATTCATTCACATGGCGATATCTATTTTTCATAGCCTGAATAGAAAGACCATATCAACGAATCGTATAGTTATCATCTAATATAATTACCGTAAAACACAGAATAATAGCTTCACGCGAAACTATTATTCTGTGTTTCATGGTAATTATATTTTTTAAAAACCCAAACCAAATTCAGTCTGAAACCAAACTAAATATAGACTAACAATAATCGCTCCCCGCCCAAGGGGAGTAAGGGCAAAAATCAGTCCCCAAGGTTCTTCTAGTCGAATTTGGCTATACCAACTACTGCTTAACAATAACCTACAGACTAATCATTACTTTCCCATTCCTCCCACCTCAAAGTTCTCCTTGTCCTCGCTCATTTCCACCTTCTCCACTCGAATGTTCTTCACCGTCGGGAACTTCGTGCCCAGTGAGAGGTCCAGAATGCGAATGTCCTTCAATTATAACTATATTTGTTTGACGGGAGCAGCGAATACAGTACTGAATACCCGTCACCACCAAGATCATATTTTGGGCTTGTAGCACCAAATCAATGGTTTTTGGAAACGTGTAAAATGAGTCGATTTATTTGTTTCTCTTTTAGATAAATTTGAGAACTTGCGTCAATTGAATCGCCCAGCAGACCTAATTCATATTTCGGGCTTGCAGCATCAAACCACCAGGGCATTGTAGGACAAAGCGCAAACAAAATATATGACTAGTGGAAAATGAACTTCATTGTCGGAGTCAAATCCGAATGGATTTTAGTATAAACGGTACCGTACCTGTACGAATCTGCCTGCGGGTGTCCGTGTGATGACATCGTTCAGCTCCACGTGCAGTCGCTTGTACATCCATCTAAACATTTTTAATTTTTTTCCATTCTGACAATGCGAATCCCTTAATCCGTTCATCTACGAGTGTTCCCCGTAAAATAATTTGAACGGATACATAAATAATACACGGCAAGACTATTTCCAGGTGACTATTCACATTTCTGGGAACTGGACGATTGGGGGGGGGGGGATATAAGGGGCCCGGAAAGTACAGGGGGCGGGATGCACGGTGCACCCAACAGTACTGTTGTAACAAT